>JADDOH010024970.1:0-85252 GCA_016648135.1 Agrypnia vestita | reverse complement strand
AGAGATGAACTCAGCGCACTCTTTAGGAAAAGGGATTGGGTTACAGCGGAAGAATGTTCTCCTCGCGTATATTTCAAGTACTTCTTATTTTATACTCTGTGGTTATCCATTTAAGCGTGCTTTTCATTATGTCCTCAGTTTCACATGAAATAATATTTTTCATGAATACCTTTTTTTCTTTAAGAAAAGCACTTATAAAACTTGTCCACCATTTCCCTCTCTTTATATTTTTTCCTGAGGCTAGAGAGATGAAGAGCTTTATTCAAATCGACAAGCTTCTGAATTCAATAGGAGGTTCAACCACCTGCTAAATTAATTCCCAAAAGAAATCATTTTCGTGCCTTTCTTGAAAATTACCTAAAATACTTAAAGATTTTTGTTTTTAATATATGAAGATTATGTTTAATCAGAGTAAAGGTAATTTCATAAATGCATGTTCTAATTCAATAGTGATTTTCTATTAAAATGATTGATTTAAGGCTTTTTCGTTTGATTTTGAAATTAAATGAATAGCTATCTGGGCCACCTCAAAAGTCTAAAATTTAAGAGTGGTTCAGTTATTCTTTGGCTTTAAGTAAATATTAGTTGCTAATTCGATTATAATGTAAAAGCAAAAATGAGAGTTTTGTTTGATTTCTAAAGGTTTCTGCTGGATTATTTTATGATACTTTAATAAGAATACGTTTGATTTTGATGTTGGACTTTTTAAATATAGTTCTATACTAATTAACACAAATAATATTAATTACTTATACACACAGAACAATCTTTTGAAAAATATACATTCACCATAAGAAATCAAACACGTAAAATTTCTATGATATTTAAATTGCTCCAATTTAAAATGAGTACGAAATTCAATATAAGTAGCTATTTAGGTTTATAATGGTCCGGATCTTAATGAAAATTAAAAGCATAAAGTGTATCCATCACTATATCGCATTATCAAAATATTTAATTCTCAATGTAACAATTTTCGTCACTAAAGCTACCAAGCTACCAAATGGCAAAAATAATTATGAGGTGTGTAAAATGAGCTACAAAAAAAGTTTAATTTTCTTCGTAACAATGTCCGTCACTAACGCTACCGGTTTTGGCTCAGATAATAATCAGCTATAATATTATAATGAGATAGGTATAAGAAAATATAATAGATATAAGAAGAAACACCTTGTCGAGTCTTTGGGCACCCGACCCTACTAGGACAAGGGGATGAAGATGAATGAATGAGTGAAAGATATAAGAGGCAAAAACAACATAATTCTTTATTTAATAATGTCCATCACTAACGTTACCAAGACGCGTCTCACAGCTTTATCTGGCGGTCGAAATATATTTATAATAAAAGTACGCATTTGACGGGTTGTAGCTAGTAAAATATTAATACCTAATGGAATTTGTTATACTAAGGACCTTGGAGTTAAGACAGTTAAACATAATAGCAGGAATAGTGATCAGCCTCTATCCTCTTGTATTCAGAGTATATTTCCGCCTGAAGCAGTTTTGCCGCGCCTTAGATACGTGATCGGGATAGCAATAGGCCGACTGAGAACGAAAGTCGTGCAAGTGACTTTTTCGCGATTAAGAAATAATTAGGTATCTATATATGATTAACTTAACAGCAATCATTTTATAAGTTGAATTCCTTATTCATAGAACTAAAATATTTTAATGTTCCCAAATAGCAACAACTTTATAAAACATTCGTAGATAGTTAGAATATCCATCGCTGATATGGGCACAAAATCATAACGTATTATATAAAAATGAATCATCCAAAGAAGAATAACTTGTGCTTATAATCACGGTACAGTGGCTGTGGGGGATAAAAGAAACAAAAAAAACAATTATTTCTCACACACAGTCACTGGATACAAATTTGGTCGGAGCACCGTACTTTAATTTTCACTTAAAAATTACACACAGGTTCGCACTTATTCAACAGATATCAACAGATCATGCCCAATTACAGAAGCGAAATATATCACAAAATACTCAGGCTTAAGTATAACACATAGATTAAAATTGTGACCATACCGGGAATCGAACCCTCGGTGTGGAAGCCAGTATCATACCCACTGCCGCACATAAGTGGTCGTACTTATTTCCAAACGTCTGGAAAGTACTCCACTCAATTATTGTCGCTATTCACACAATTTGACTCGCTAAGCACACACTGGAACGCCGTCGCACGTTTCACTTTTATCTGTGGATAACAATTCTCCACGCGTGCCCGCTGGCCTTTTGTACAAAACGTTGATTTCGCGATGCCTCGAGAATGTTCGACCTATTTCTCTATATTTCTAGCGATTATGAGAATAGTCCAGTTGATTCTAGAATCAAGTGGACCGTTTGAAAGACTTCGATAATGCGCAGTAAGACTTTAGTGACAGTATATTAGTTTATAGAGAAGGATGCAGCAAATAATTTGAATCAGACAGACAGACTGATTCACTTTCATTTACTATGTTTATTTAATAGAAAAATAATCGCTGATTTAATGGTACCTTGATAAATAAATTATTTTTTGCGAATTTCAGTTCAATCCAGGTCAGTTCAGTTCAAATTACAGTTCCCATAAGAATCACCAAAATGTGCATTATAAAGTATAAATAGAGATTGTAATTTATTTATTTCCTGTTTCGGGAGATCTGAGTAGATACCATTACATTATATATGGTCTAGACATTAAAGCTTTTCTATTGTTATGGTGTCAAGATATTACAATTTTTATATATGCGTCGGAATAATGTTTTCAAAAATAAATTTACAATGTGCCTCAAACGAAAAATGTTTAACTATTGCCTATGTTTAACTATAGTGCCATTTTTGCATGAAAGACACTTGAAGAGCTGTTTACAGATGTGATTAGTGCTCAAATATCTCTACAAATTATGGACTCTCAGCAAAAAAGATGTCCAAGATCTTGGTGTTAGGCAAAGAGGCTTAGAAATATGCATGTTGGGCATAAAATGAAGAAAAAAGACAAGAACTATCGATACAAATGAATACATTAAGAAAGTGAAACTACCACTTATATTTGAGGATGCACAATCGATGAATCAAATTCCGCTGCAATCATCAAATAGGTAAAATACGTGACAGCGAATAAAAATTAAAGCATATATCAGAAAAAAATTATCATTGCTTGGGAAGGATTAGAAATTAATAGAAAATGGTTGATTAGCATAATGATGATGATACGTGGATATTAGAAGCAATGTATCTAATAATATGCTACATGATTTTTTTTGTTACTTACATTGCCTTGTCACTCAGCCTCTCAAGTATCAAATTATTCACTTTCTCGTCGAATTTAGGATCGGTCCAGACTCGTCAAGCTAATATGAGAGGATTATAAAATAAAATTTTAAACTTAAAAATACATATCTATCTTCTACTTTCTTCTTTGTACAAAATCGCTAATCTCTGAAAGTTCTTCACCGATTGCTTTGAAATTTTGGCACACTGTTATTCAAATACAAAAATGTTTTTGTATACCAACTTTGTTTTTATTTACCTACTATTTTTTTATATAAATAAAAATAAAAATGTTTGATTGTCCAAAATTTTAAATCTACTATTGCTTTGAAATTTTGACACAAAGTTGCATTTGAAATACGAATTCACACACATTATTAATGAAAAAAAGCGCCGTTACCTACATTTTCAAAATTGATAATTTTTTTTTAAATAGAGATGCGAACACGAAATACGTGTCACATCAATATTTAACGTTTCCCGAATTCAAATTTTTTGTTAATATTCTCTAAAAAAACAAGCAAAAAGCAAAATCTATACCTATAAAATTTAATGTCTGTCTGTCTGTTCTCTATACAAATCTACACAGTTTGTCTGATTCGACTCAAATTTTGCAAACTTATGCTTTAAGACCCTGCGGGTAAGGTAAGCGACATTTTCTCCCTCCCTTTTACCCTTTCCCTCCCCCTGATATATTTTCAATACAAATTTGTACCGTTCAACCTATCGGATTCAAAATTTCGAAACTTATTCTTTAGGACCCAGCGGGTAACATAAATAAAACTTCTTTCTCTCCTTTGACCCCTTCCTCTCCCCCTGATAAATTTTCAATGCAAATCTGTACCGTTCGAACAATCTGATTAAAAATTTGGAAAATTATTTTTAGGACCCGGCGATTTACACAGGAGATATTTCACCCCTTCTCTTCTACCCTTCCCCATCCCCTTGATATATTTTCAATGCAAATCTGTAAGGATCGAATGATCGGACTCAAAATTTGCAAATTTATTCATTCGGACCAGTCGGGTAGTATAGGCAAAATATCCCATTCCTCTTCTAACTCATCCCCTTCCCCAGGTATATTTTCTGTACAGATCTACACCGCCTAACCAATTGGACCCGAATTTTTAACACACATTCCCGGCGGAAAAAATAGGCCACAGTTCTCCCCTAGACATCCTATCCATCCCAACCTTGATTAAATGGAAATAGTGTTTTAATTAGAGGCTTTGCAAAACAATGGAACCTTTGTTTTGCCCCACAAATTTATTTTCAACTTAATCATTACCCATGCAACGCCGGGTACTAACAGCTAGTTGGAAATATATTTTTTTAAATATCGATAAATTCTAATAAATATCCAAAGCATGACTGGCGGGTACGTACTATATTTTTGTGAAAACGCTAACTTTTGAAAGCAAATTGGCAAAAAGAAAAACAAACAAGAAAAAATTAGAGTCAAATATATATGCATGATTAACTGAATATTGACCAAATCAGGAGCCACGCCTACATCAGAATGTAACATGGGTGATGAAAGGATGAAACATAAGAGAACTGTGAGATTGGATTTTTAATGATAAAGAAGCGTAATAAGTATTATATTATACTAGTTTATTCCAGAAATTGTAGGAAAGCTTAGCTACAACGTCGACCGGTGGTATCTACAGGTAAAAACCGCTTTACTGTCTCTGAAGCGCAGGAATAATTAATAAAAGAAACGTACTTTATTATCGATTGATTGGAAATCTAAAAGTAACGTATATACAAAAAAAAATATTGATTGTATTATTTGTTTGTATGTTATGTACTACTTATATTATTTGATTAATTACGCCAACATGTTTCGGAAATACCTTTCCATCGTCAGGGTGTTGTATAACTATCAAAATATCACAATGAAATGTCTTTTGTTTTTCTAAATTATTTGAAAAATTATTTTTAATAATAAATTAAATTTAACTACTAGCCGAATTCTATTTTTTTCCAATATTTGCGAGTAATCAAGAACTTCAGTAATAATATTTAAAAATAATGTTTCAAATAATTTAGAAAAAACAAGAAACAAAAGACATTTCATTCTGATATTTTGACAGTTGTACAATACTCTGACGATGGAAAGGTTTTTACGAAACATGTTGGTGTAATTAATCAAATAATACAAGTAGACATATACAAATAAAAAAAAGGATTTTTTTAAATATCAATCTACAATGTTGCTGAATCCATTGAAAAAATAAGGTGTAATTTTTTTTAAAATTAAATAGAGATGCGAACACGGAATACGTGTCACATCAATATTCTTACTATTTTCAAGCTTAGCTAAACGCTTGTGCTATGAAAATAGGACTAACTTGCTACTCTGAAATGAGGTTCGAACCCGAGACCTTTAGATCACGAGGCGAGTGTCCTAACCACAAGACCAACAAGCTACTCAAACATAGGCAACATTTCCCCTATATACAGCTTAATAAATGCTACAGTCCAAATACAAAGAATGTGCACTATGAAGTTCATAAAACGACCAACAAAAGTGTACTTTATTACTTAGAGTATTTGCATTGCACTTATTTATTACTGAACACCGAGTAGATACTCTATTTATCGCCGATCTATACGCCCGCTTTCTGTTTCGCTTTCTGTGGAATCGCTGAAATGTCACAACGAATCCTTTATCACAGACCTCGGTCTAGTCAAAGAGACAGTCTTTTACCTTAAATTAAAAAACAAAAAATATTGAAATTCATTGAATAATTAAACAAATGAACAAGTATATAAATGCACTCACTGTGTACGCGTAAGTAGATAAATAAATGCCGTTACGTATAATTTTATAATTTAATCAAACATAATAATTTCTAAAAATAATATTGATTGTGTTACTTCTTTTATTTGATTAGTTACACCAACATGTTTCGAAAAAATCTTTCCATCATCAGGGTGTTGTATAACTGTCAAAATATCAGAATGAAATGTCTTTTGTGTCTTGTTTTTCTAAATTATTTGAAAAATAATTTTTAAATATTATTACTGAAGTTCTTGATTGCTCGCAATTATGGGAAAAAAATTTAGATTTTGGCTAGTAGTTAAATTTAATTGATTATTAATAATATTTTTTTTACTTTTACATGCTTTACTAATTTCTAATGATACTAAATTATTCAATTTCAGATCAAAATTATTTATGTGTAAAATAGAAAGTCCTAAATTTTAATCAAAACCAGCCATTTTCTAATAAATGATTTGGAAATTCAGAAAATTTACAATGTTGCTGAATCAATTGAAAAAATAATAATGAAATTCATTGAAAAATTAAACAAATCAAAAAGTTTATAACTGAACTCACTGTGTATGCGTAAGTAAATAAATAAATGCCGTTATGTATTTATAAAGCTTCAAAAATATAATAATTTCTGTTGTCGGTATGTTTATCTGTCTATCTATAACTTCTTGTAACGTCGATATTTTCGTTCAAATTCACGGCTTAAAATGAAATTACACGGCTAAAAGTAGGGCGCGAACCGCCTCTCTGTGGACCGTCAAAAATATACTACATATACCAGGGCTTAGCAAAGACGCGACCATTTCGTGGTCGGTGATTTTTCACGGGCGCACGGCCAGTTATTTCTAAATTCTACAAGAATGTTCTGAAATCTTCGAATATGTGTATTTTTTTTTATATATTTCTAGACTTTCGTGACAATATATATATTTATTTAAATATAAGCACGAATAAGCTTTCTAACAAATACGGCTATAACTGCCACAAAGCACTATTAACTTTAAACGCCGTTGACGCGCGTCAGTACGTCAGTTTACCGCCAACGGAGCAGCGCGCACTTAATGTGACGTTTAAATAATTCTCACAGAAGAGTGACGTTAAGAAACTGCAATTTTTCCGTTGTCGGCTTACGGCAACGCGAACGGCAGAAGCGGGAAGAAACTTACAAACAGCCCCCGGTTTCGGCACCGCGCAAAGTTTGGCTGCGACCGAAAACGTGCGGGTTTAAATGCCAGAAATGAAATCCAAAACTTTGCAGGCAGGAACCAAATCAACTAAATTGAATATACTTAGTACCGGGTTCTTTTGAAACTAATAACTAACCAGAAAATGACTACTTCAAACATTAGATGATCATATTGTAGCCACACTAGGTAGTGCCTACTGAGTGCTAAAAATAAACACCGACATCACGATGGCGCTCAGTCAACTGGAGCCGCGATATCTCTCTGGAGAGTTCTACGCCTTTTTTATTTTTTAATGTAACCGATTACGTAGAATAATCTAGAATGTTCCACATGTTTCTCGTTACCTCTGGAATAACCTTTCTAGGGATTTTTTTCTATATAAGGAGTCATGCTTCGCGGGCTCAGGCAATTCAGTTTGTGACTTTAACAAAGCGACCTCTCTGTGAACCGAACGAACCAGTGTGATCAGCTATTTGTAATATCACAACACGCGATATTAGTAAGTGACCAGCGCAAGCAAATAAAGGATACCGAGGCGAATAGTTTCTACGAGCAAACATTGAACGGAGTTTATCAGAAATGATCTAACAATATAGACAGCGTTAATTAGTGCGAATTAAGGAACGATTCAATGATAAGTTTGGAATACTCGGAAGACATTTAGCGAGTATAAAATTAAGAATGGTACAATAATTTAACTTGTGTCTAGGACTTTATGTGGTAATAAATTAAACAAAATTAATTTCAGTGTTTTAACCAGAGTTCGAAGCTGCAAGACATGAACGTAGCTCACGTTGCTCATACTCACGTCTGCTCCTTCCTTGGGCTTTCGATCTGCTAGAAGCATTTAATTTTTTTATTCATTTGGAATATTAAAAACATCGGAATAAATTAATTATCAGTCTAAATAGACCATGGTGACGCATTTAATCATTTATTTGTATTTTGTACCCGTCTTGATTTCTTCCTTAAACTTCCCAAGCTTTATTAATTTAAATATCTTAACTCCTTAATTACGTTTTTTAACATAAATGTCGATATCTTCTTCTTCTTCTTCATGTGCCCTGTCGGGTCCCCCCGACGTCGGCGATCATCTGGGAGAATGTTTCCCTGTCCAGGGCAGTGCGGAACAGCTCTTCCACACTTCTTATCCCGGTCCACTCTCGGATGTTTCGAAGCCAGGAATGCCGCCTCCTTCCGACCCCTCTGCGACACTCAACCTTCACGACGAGCTGTAGGATGGAGTATTTTTTGCCTCTCATTATATGACCAAAATATGAAATTTTACGGAGCTTTACTATGTTGAGTAACTGTCTGTTTGTATTTGCTCTACGTAAAACTTCAACATTACTAGTCATGTCAGTCCAAGATATCCTTAACATTTTACGATGTATCCACATTTCGAACGCCTCTAGGCGATTTAGAGTAGTCACCTTCAGCATCCATGCTTCAACACCGTAAAGTAGAACTGACTATACATAGCATTTGATCAATCTCTATCTGAGCTTCAAGTTTAAGTCATCATTACAGAGTAGACTTTTCATCTTATTAAAAGATGCACGGGCTGTCTCTATTCTGCATTTGATCTCCGTATCAGGGTCCAGATTATCAGTAATAATACTGCCAAATACTTAAACTGTTTTACTGTTTTAATTTTGATATACCTCATTAAAATAGATGTAACCAATTAATTAAATTTTATATTATTACGGATTTTATCTTCAACGTCATCATTTTCTATCCACTGCTCCTCCGATGTCGACCAACTCACCGACGAGTTCAACAGTATTCGTTCATTCAAAGAGGACACTGAAACCCAAACTGATTCGAACTGAATATAATACCATGGTCTGGGATGGTTTCGTAATGCGCACGAAATGTGCAACTAAGGCGGACCTCTTTGTTGGCAAAATTTCCATTTCATTTTATGGGATTCGGGACAATCCAAGGAGACTATTCTTCACGCGCTGGCGGAAGCTCCACAGGACAAATATATATTAAAGGTAAATAAAATACAAACACGACTGCCGAGGAGGTACAAGTGAACTCCGAGAACGAACAATTTAATTGAGAAGGTACACAAAGCTGGTGGTCATGCACGCGGCTACATTTTGCAAATCAGTTTTTTACATATTATGTAAATGAAGATCAGTAGGTACCTACTGATTTTCATTTAATTCGAATTGGTAAAATAGAACATTTAAATTTGCGTGAAAATTCTTTCACAAACAAACAACTCACAATCGACCTATTGTGAAAATTATGTTAGTATACCGTTGAATAATATTACATAGAATAATAATACAACGAGGTCACGTTATGTAACCCCAACATCGACATATTTCACATGACACAACCTCAGTTTAAGAGAGAAATTATATCGCTCCTGACCGAAAATAGTTTGAGCGTGTAAGACGGATTCTTCGGAAATCAACCTAAACAAAAATTTTATAGCCACAAAGCGCGGGTACACATTTTCTGACTTAGTTGACCTGGGAGCCTACATGCCTATTATGTCGTGCGGAGAATGTGAACTTCGTTCATCTTGTAATCACTTATTGTAGTATACTTATATTGTATAATGTATTATTGTTTTATTTTAATGTATTATCGTAAATTGTAACTGTACCAATCACCTTGTCCTAAATGAATGATCTGACCTGTCGATAGTCTTTAAATTAAAAAATTAAAAAATAAAATTAAAAAATAAATAACTGGTAAAGTGTCTGTGAATGTTAATCGATTAATATAAAATAATAGCTTTAAATGTTGTTTCTCTTTTCAGGTTTGATGTGTACTTTTATTATTTTTAAATTTTAATGTGAAATATTATGTTCTTTTGTTAATAAAATACATACTCTTTTCAGAGCAACGCAAAACAGCTTTTATTTAAAAAAATATATATATTTGGGAAGCCACATTATATATATAAGCACAAATTCAGATTTGAGGTTATATTTAAACATGAATTGTGCTTGAATATAATAATTATATGTAAGCATAAATTTACATCAGTTAGTATGCGTCCGTCCTGACGAAGATATAGTAGTATTGAAACCTTAAAGTTACTCCAAGTGGTTGAGTACAAAGTTTTTAATTAATTAAAATAATAATTATCATTAAAATTATTAATAATTATTATTACGAATCCAAGTATTATGCAGATTTTTGCATTTCCTGTAAAATTTGTACTGAGTGGCTTACGAGGTATTGTTTTATAATGAGCGATTTGTATTCAATGTGTTCATATTGCCACGAGAGTAACTGAGCATTATCGAAGTCTCTCAAATGGTCCACATGAAATTAGAATCAACCCAGCTATTGTCATAATCACAAACAGAAATGTGGAGAAACTAGTAGAATATTCTCGAGGCATCGCTTACAAAGCAAAGCGGCCAAAGTTTACGTACTTCAATAAGACTAGAATGATATAATCAGAAATGTATAATCACACGGGGAAGTTGTTTTATCTATTCCATGAGTGATCATATATTGTCAATCGCAGTAAAATATTATTTTTAAATTTCACAGTCTGAAAGTATGCTTTTATTGCTTGCGAATGAATAAAATTGTACGTTGTAATGAATTGCGATAATGGAGAGAAGTTGTAAAAAAATTAAATGAAAGATACTACGTATTAAGGTGATTCTGATGGGAACTATTATTTTAATTTCGCAAAAAATTATATGAAAATAATAGACACACGTAGTTTTACATATTGAATTTCAAATATGCAGTATGGCTGCTATAAAGTGGACGTCCATAGTCCGATAGTTTTATGGAGAGTGGACTATCCTGGCAGATGATGCCTCTTCTATAGCACTTAATATCTCTCACACGTTTTTCATATTACGGGTCTCTCGTCCTCATAATCTCCAGCGACTGGTCTTGGCTGTCTTTTGCACTGGGCATAGATTATCCAATTAACACAAAAATCTAGTATTAGAATTTCTTTAAAGTAGTTGAACATAAACGATTTGAAAGATTCCCGTTTTTTTTAAATATCCCGATAAAACTTAAAATTAACTTCAAAATTAATTTGATAAAATTATTAAAATTTTAATCTTAATTTTTTTTTTTATTTGAATTGAAGCGAATGAATTTTAAGATGAGAGCTGTAGGTTCGTGGATTGAAAGAGTTTTTGCTATTGCGTGGATGTTTATTTCCACCAGAGGGAAGCTCCGAAGTGAATATGTACAAATAAAATAACAAGAGATGTCAGCGGGCGCGCAGGATAGGTCCGCCCGATTCGATGGCGAAGACCCAACTACCCTCCTTGTGTGCGAGCTCTTAATATACACCTACGCCATTTGAGGTCATTTCACAAGATCGCTGATATGGGTTTAACTGTGATTGGTGTATTTCGCACTCTCAGATATCCACATTCACACTTGTTACCTACTTGTGTGACCTTACTCAGAAATATTGCCATATCAAAAACACGACTTGACCCACTACGTCAATAAAGGAGGTATTATTTTGTCGAAGCGTTATTTTTTGCAATGCGGAATTGGGTCAAGTATACACAAAAATATAATTTTGTATGTAAACGAGAAGGAACAATTGTATCACAAAAAAATCGATACCTAAAATGCGTGACCCGAGTTTCTAAAAAAATATTATTTTCGATTTAAGTTACTTTAAAAATTGTTCAACGTTTTGCAGAAAGTAAGTGAGAAATATTTTTTTAATTTAAAATTTTCATGTCGCATGTTTCCTTAACTATTAATGTTTTTAATGAAAGATTATGACATTCGACTCATTTGTATTGTGGCTAACGCTCTATTTGGCTTTTCAGACCAAGAACATCTTTCGGAGGTAAGGTAGCCAAAACAACCAACAATGGTACAGACTTACTATCTTCTTTCCTCCTCTGCATGAGTTGTAACAGATCATATTTCGATTGCATTGAATGTATATAAAGTATGCAATTTGGTTTTCTCTTTCTTTTTTTATAATTAATTATATTATCTTATTCATGCATCTTAATACCTTTTTAATGGTAATGCAATCGACCCTGGAAATTTTCAGCATACTATTTGGTATAAATGTCATGATCTCAACCTAGGATTACGAATTTGAATGGTCAGATGCTACGTGTTTTCAGTATTATTCTATGGAATGGAATCATGGACGCTTACCGAAGAACTGATAAGGCGACTTGAACATTCGAGATGTGGATCTACAAAACAATTCTCAAAAATAAGCTGGATTGACAGAGTTACGAATGAAGATGTTATGGCTCGGACGAATAAAGAAAGAGAAGTAATTAAAACAATAAAAATCCGAAAACTTCAATATCTAGGACATGTGATGAGACATCCAGAGAAATACGAAATTTTACATCTCATAATGCAGGGGAAGATTACCGGAGGTCGGGGCCCTGGAAGAAGGAGGACTTCATGGCTGAAAAACTTGAGAAAATGGTTTGGCCAGTCTATTGTGGAGCTGTTCCAGGCCGCAGTAAACAAAGTCCGCATAGCCAACATGATAGCCAACGTCCGGTAAACGGACAGGGCATGAAAAGAAAAAGAAGATTCGGTATAGCCACATCAATGGCATCACAAATACCTTCAGCCAATTAAAAATGGATAGACAACATAGGGCCACATAAGAATGATGTTGCGTTGCATTGCTATACACCATATAATTATTCATTTAATATGTACATACGTAGAGAAAAATGTTAATCAGATGTCTTAAAAATGTTTGTTGCAGACTTATGTCTTCTTCTTGCTGAGAGATTCTTCATTTTATTGTCTTAATATTGAGGTCTAGATCTCAGTCGTACCTTAGCTATTATCATTTTCTTAAATTTTTAAAAACACGAAGAATCCACCCCCAGGTACTTTTCTCCCGGGAAGGGATCGGATTACTGATAAGTGATTTTCCTCATAACTAAAATGGACGCTCCGCGATGTGCGCTTTTAATAAACGTTACTTTTTCAAATGACATAGAAAATTAAGGATCTATACCTGTACTTTATGTAGATGATGCAAACTCAATCGTTATTATGAACTATCAAAAAACTCGGATAGTTTAAAATAAATAATGATATTTTATTTTAACAATATTTTTATATGAAAGTATGTTCTAAGAACATAGTTACTGGAGTTGGTCCCCAGAGCAATAATTAATTAATTAGGGATAAATTATAGAAGTCTCACAAAGACGATGCTATTTTTATATAGAAAAGTGGATGAAAGTCTCTTGTACGATGGCTCAGGTAAATATAGAGGTATCATTACCAGTTGCGAAATCTATGTATACTTACTTACTTGTTAATGAGTTAACAACAACATTTGTTGTCTCTAGCAGAGACCAATGGAATGTATGAAATTTTCTTGATTCGAAACATATATATAGAAATATCAAAAATTTGATAATGTGTGGATGTTCTTACGATGGAATTGATAAATGTTGCATTGTGTAGAGTGATCACTTAAGCTAGCTCATACAGGTTTCTAGCCCTGAGCCATCCTATAAGAGACTTTCATCCACTTTTCTCGTGTATAAATAAATAGCTTCGTCTCTTTGAGACTTCTATAATTTATCCATAATGAATGATATTTTAATTGAATACCGAGTACAGACATTCCAAATAGGTGTGAAAAGTGACTGTAAAGTGGCCGCCTCTGTCTTTTGATTAAATTTAACATCACATTTTACCATAATTAACAAACAACTTTATTTTATTTATTATTTTAAAAACATTACAAATATTTCAAATACAATAAAAAAAACACGAAGAAAAAATTTGATGTCCAGGAACTCAAATGTTCTAATATCCAAACCTTTTTACCTATTATAGTGTACATCTACAGAAAATATTTCAAATTTGATACTATAACCGAAGTCTTTCGCTTGCTGGATCCTCTTCTATTATAAGTTTTCGCAGAATATGTCGATTTTTGTAAATGTAACATTGACGATTTCATTATTAACTTCTTCTTCAAAAACAGCAAAATGATTTTGTGGTGACATTATTAATATAATTAATAAAAATATACTTAGTTTTCACCACTTTTGTGTTGAGAAATATCAACATGTTTCAATACAAAAGTGGTGAAAACCAAGTTTATTACACCCTTTCTTTTAACTCCTAGCGTCTGCTTGTCTGCCGAAAAAACTTTGGATCGATTTTTAATCCTCTTTCCGTTATCCAATCGACCTGAAACTTTGCAGGCAGGCTCGTGGCGACGATAAAAATGATCTAACAAATTTTCGTTTACAAAAATTAATTTTTTTTTATTTTTTTAAATAGAGATGCGAACACGGAATACGTGTCACATCAATATTCTTATATTTTCAAATTAAGCTAAACGCTTGTGCTATGAAAATAGGACTAACTTGCTGGTCTGGAGTGGGATTCGAACCCGCGATCTTTGGATCAGGAGGCGGGAGTCCCAACCAAAAGACCAACAAGCTACTCTAATTAGAGTATAATATTTGATTTTTCGAAATTTTAACGATTTACACTAAACTATCACCACTATTAACAATACTATGGTTGGGGTGTATAGTGTTTTGAAAATATAGTGTATTGTTTGTCCTGACGAAGAGACGGGTACGTCTCGTAACTGGTAGACCGTAAATCTGGTAGTGGTTTTTACTAAGTTTACTACCATTCTGATATTATGTCTAACCACAAAGTTAATGCTTTAAATATTAATTATATTAATATTATGATTTACATATTGTTTAATTTTCGAGCTCATCGCGTGGAGTAGGCACGAAACCTATTTCAATGAGAAAGGGAATATAATAAAAAGTTGGTTTTTATGTGTTACTTTTTTTTACCGATTATAACTTAATTATTACATTACTTTTTTGAGAAGATCCGTATTTCCGTTTAATTACAACTTAATTATCATAGAATATTAAAATATTTTTTTTATTATTGGAGGGTACCACTCAACTCGCTCAAGAGCACATTTTGAGTGCCACTAAATTAGCGTATTCTGGACCCGGCACTGATCCCAGGATTGTCAAAATAGAACCCCGAAATTCCGGAAATGCAATTTTGGCCCGGAATTGGATTCCACTACTCATGACGCCTGCACAGTAACTATCCTTGCCACTGTCACGGTCTGCGGTTCGAGTCCGCCGTATTTCCCGCTGTCGCGAACATCCCTTGCTGACACAATACCGCGGGGAGGCTTTAATATACAGTTCATATTTACATGTCTTCACGAATCGCAGTGTCTTATTATTTATACCACCAACTTAATTAAATAAAAATTTCTACTGAGAGCTTATTTGAGGGTTATTTATTTATTTGTTTACGCCCATTAGGTATAGGCTTTTACATAAAGAATATAAAATAAATTTCAAAAAGCACATACATTAAACAATATCTGTATGGCACCAAAACATGAGTATAAAAAATAAAAGAGCAGCAATGTGTATAGACTTTTACATAAAAAATATAACATAAAATTAAAATGAATATACATTAAACAATATAAGTTATAAGCAGCAAAATATAAAGTATCAGGAATAGCACCAAAACATGAGTATAAAAATTAAAAATATATTGTAAAGAGCAGCAACGTGTATAGGCTTTTACCTAAAAAATATAACATATAACAGCAAAAGCAGGAATATTTAAAAAAATAATTAAATTCAGTCACTGAATGTGAGATTTTGTATGAAACATGTCGCGTTTACGATTATTGCAACACATATACGGAACGTTTTGTAAGATTTTAATATATACAACTTCCGAAAATTTTATAGATGTGGTATTCTATCGTGGGTGGAATTGGTGAACGTTACATTGTGTAAAGTGATCACTTAAGCCAGCAGTACGAAAGGTCGTAAGCCCTACGGACACCCAAAGACTTCCATACCTTCTTTTCCATAAAAAAATATTTTCTGGTATTCTATATATTGTGGGTGGAATTGGGAACGTTACATTGTGTAAAGTGATCACTTAAGCCAGCCGTACGATAGGTTGTAAGCTCTATGAACAACCAAAGACTTTCATACCTACTTTTCCATAAAAATATACATTCGTCTCTGTGAGACATCTATAATATATATTGATTAATGATGTTTCTGTGACAAAAATCCAGTACTATGTTCTGAAAAATTTGAACAAACTCACAATATTCTGATATGTAATATAACAAAATAACTGCTACGTACTAAAATTATATTTGATGTCAATTTTAGCCTGAAAAGTCATAGCAAAGACGGCAACAATTATTTGACTTTAATTAAAATAAATACGCTTCATATTGCATTTCTCTTTTGAACACGAATCCTTCGAAGATCAACATACACGAACCAACGGTTTTCCATCTCCTTGATTCTTTGGAAGTGACTTTCTTTGAGTTCTTCGAAATATGTCTTTACAGACCTCTTCATTCTACTTAAATCTCTCTAGGTTAAGGATTTTATTATTTCAGAGAATACTGTGTACTGTGAGTGTATTGTGTGTAGTGTGTACTGTGAGTGAGTGAGTGAGTGTACTGTGAGAATACATTTAGAACTTCAATGTTTTTCTGTATTTTTTGCTGACTAATTCAACTTGAATGAGCGGGTGCATTGTTGTGGTAATTTTTTTTACTATAATTTACTATTTTTACACTTCTACCAAATAAAATTTATTATTAATAACTACACACACGGTAAGAGAAGTAAATATTGCCCACTCTATTTTTGATGTTTATGAATTTATTTTGTGGTTGGACATAATTCTTAATTTCAATTACCTAAAAATTTTGGAGTAACCACTTGGTTACTATGAAGTTTTTAGGTAGGTACGTAGTTTGTAGGTACAGTGGTATTGAAACCGGTAGTCGTATAGTGACTCCAAGTAATTTGTACAAAGTTTTAAGTTAATCAAACTAATTGCACACTGTTTTTAATTTTCAATAAAAATAATCATTCTATGAAAGTAAATCAGTTTATTTTATTGTCAACACAAGATTATTTTAAACAAAATTAGTATCGATTTAGTGAACAGAAAAAAATATACTTTTACAAAAAAATATTTTTCCGGCAATTACTTACATAATGCAGCGTTCACCAATTCCACTGTAAGAACATTCACAATTTTTTTGAAAGTTGTTCATATATTTTCTAAATTTGTGCTGGCTATTTTGGTTATTATTTTTATGACTACCATTATTTTATTTTTACATCTTGCAAAACTGTATTTACAGTTTAAACGCAAGGAAATCCTTGCAGTATAAATGAACATTTCATTACTTCATTTTCCTTAATTTATTTTATTAATTTTAAGGAGCCAAACGTCACAAAATTTATAAAACTGGGGAGACATCGGTGGCTGGGTCATGTGGAGAGATTGTCTGAACAACAAGCACCAAAGTCCCTGCTGAACTCAAGGCCAGTAAGGCGAAGGAGCTTAGGAAGGCCAAAATAAAGATGGAGCGAAAACGTCCTCAAACACATCTGCCTAAGAGTTTCGGAACTGGAGAGAGCTGGCACTAATCCGAGATGAGTGGGGGAAGATTATTGAGGAGGCCAAGACCCACCACGGGTTGTAGTGCCAAGAGTAAATGATGATGATAATAAATCTTAGATGGCTGCAGCATAGCGTCTTCAAATATTGTTTCAAAGATTTGAAAGTGCTATGCTATAGCAATCTAAGGTTGTGATTTAGGGTAATTTGTAATTCCTGTGACAAAGTGTACAAATATGTCGCCACTGGTAATGATATCTCTGTATTTGGAATACAAATATTATGTGGTTTCCCAAATATTTTAGTTTTTATAAATAATAGCTATTTTGCGTTGCTATGAAAAGAGTATATATTTTATTAACATAAGAACATAATATTTCACATTAAAATTTAAAAATAATAAAAGTACACATCATACGTGAAAAGAGAAACAACATTTAAAGCTATTATTTTATATTAATCAATTAACATTCACATACACTTTATCACATATTAAATATTATTCACCGGTATATTATCATTAAAACGTAAATTTTCACAATAGGTCAGTTGTCAGTTGTTTGTTTGTCAAAGAATTTTCGCACAAACTCAATTGTTCTATTTTACCAATTCAAATTAAATGAATTGGTAAAATAGAATATTTGAATTCGTTTACATAAATATAAATATAGAGGTATATTTTTTAATTTAAAAAATAAAATAATGTGGTTAGTTCGCACAGTCTGTTCAGACTTTTTGATCGACCAAAGGGGACACTTGGCTGAAAGAGACAAGAACAAAAGAATATGGCGGAGCCAAATGCGCTAAAATTTTATTGGGGCATAAAAAATAACATTATTATACAGTGCCGAGTCCGGAAGCTCTCCTCTAAATATGGAGGCAAAACTGTGTCAGCGGTAAGCCTCCTCTGTTCCTCCAACAGAAGAAACATGTAGTAATTCTTTGAAATAATTTATGAAACATAACATACTAAAAATAAATTAAACCTATCTACAAATTGTCAAATTTTACCTCTCTCTCCTGAAAACAAATTTTTTTCAACTTAAACCAATAAAGATAGAGATTGATGAAGAAGAAATGTAAATAAGGAATACAATTAAGTATTTGGAGCAATCATAAACGATATTTTGTTTTAAAAAACTTATTTATACTTTAATAATAATATATAAAGAGGTAAAGTTTGTAAGTTTGGATGTAGAAGATAATCTCCAAAACAATTCATCCGATTTAAAAAATTCTTTAACCAATATTTATAATAATTATTTTATACTATTAAAATGAAAGGACTTTTCCTGGTTACCTATTTTATAACTAAAGTCGATGAAAAAATGGTCGAGCGATGCGTTTTTTACGATCGCTGCTTTAAAGATAAGAGATATTTAAATACTTTCTATAGAGAAGTTATAAAACTCAAAAAGTTCGCGACGATGTATAGGTATGAACAAGTTAAGGTAAATACACAAATTGATAAAATATGACTAAAAGTTACTAAAAATCTACGCGCGTGGATAATTTTCTATACAAAACTTTTGACCGATTTGGCTCGAATTTTTTGAAACAATGCCATGGAACCTCTGTGTCCTCCCACAAACTTGGTTTTAGCTAAGTCCTTAACTCGAATAATGTCGGGTATAAATAGTTTGTTGATTACATAACTGGGAAAATTACAAAAGAAGAATCATTCTCAGAAATAATTATATTAAATGAAAATTTAAAAAAACTCTTTTATTTTTAAATGTGATAAAAAGTAAAAAAATAAATTTTAGAGCTAAATTTTTTTGTTTCACTCTCCAAATAAAAGATGGGCACTTACGATATTGATAAAGATTACGAAATTCTGTTATTGATGTAGGAAGAACATCCACACTTTTATTAGTAGAGTCAAGCAAAAGTTTTTTCCCGAAGATTTATTTTTTTAACTTTTAAGTAGCTACATTTAAATAAAAAGCATATATAAAAAAAAAATGTGATTTTTTTTCTACTTTTTAGTCTTAATATTACCCAGCGTACAAAATCACTTCGGTAGGAACCTAGCGCCATGTGTTGGTGGCGTTAGTAACAGTAAAAATAGCCCGCTCATGTACCTACCATATGTATATATAATAGAACGGATCCAAAAACGATTCATGAGAATATTATCCTCATCTCCCAAACCTTAAGGCTGGACATTCACTGCAATTGCATATTTCGGCGTTTTTTTTTACGAAAATATGGGTTTTAATTATTCATTAATATCAGGCTGTATATTCTAGACATTTGTCTAGAATCTATGCATTTTTTTAGGTCAATAACTTAGATAGAATCTTTTTTCTTGTATAAAAGTAATAAACTGAACGTTATCAAATTATTATATATATATATATATATTATATATATATTTAAAAAGAAACCCGTGTTTCCCTATCCGCCAAGTTTTCTCC
The DNA here is from genome assembly GCA_016648135.1 of Agrypnia vestita. Classification (NCBI taxonomy): domain Eukaryota; kingdom Metazoa; phylum Arthropoda; class Insecta; order Trichoptera; family Phryganeidae; genus Agrypnia; species Agrypnia vestita. The sequence continues at coordinate 65,168 of JADDOH010024970.1, read as the reverse complement.
ACAACCAGCTGATGGTTATGGTAGTGGATAGCCGTTGGTGTCACATCGAAAATATGCGAGTTTGGTGGGGGTGGCTGTGCGTGGGTGGGAGTGGGTGACGAAAATGTGCTTACTTGCACATTGTTTTGTTATGGGAAGACCGCAAGTGCTTCAGATTGTTTAAAAAAAGGCGTGCTGACTGTGTCGGTGAGTCTAGAAAGTTCCGGAAAAACCTGCTCTAGAAAGTTCTGGAAGGAAAAGGTTCAAGAAAATTCCCTAAAATTCTATAAGGTTCTTAGTGCTGAGTGGCGGAATGTGTTGGTGTGTCTAGAAGGTTCCTGTACATTCGATAAATTTCTTGAAAGTTTTGGAAGGAGAATGTTCTAGCAGTGTACGTCTACGCGTGCGAAGCCACGCGGCACAGCTAGTTTACAATAATTAAGAAAATATAAGCATTAATCGACACGCCGCGGCCAAAAAAATCGTTATTAGTGTCCTAAGCGGCGCAATATAGTCTTAGTGAATATATATATGTAAGCATAATATATTTTTTAATACGTATAAGTATACTTCATTATCTAGAATCCGTACTTAGCGAATTAAGAAATATTCAATATTATTAAAGTTATAATGATTTAAATTTGCAAGAAATTTTTACGTTTTTCGTTGATTTGAAAATAAAAATTCCAAAGTATGAAAAGTGTTTTTTTTGTGTCTATGAAAGGACCTCTTTTTGATTGTTTATTATTTTAATTAACTAACATTTATATTTTTTACAACCATATGCTGCTATAATTAAATTGGAGAGTTGACAGAACCATTTTTTTTCTTGTATTTAATATGTATATTATCGACGTCACGTCAAAATTTATAAAACTGGGAAGACTTTGGTGGCTGGGTCATGTGGAGAGAATATCCGAGCATCAAGCACCAAAGTCCCTGCTGAACTCAAGGCCAATAGGGCGAAGGAGCTTAGGAAGGCCAAAATTAAGATGGAATGACAACGTCCTCAAAGACATCTCTGCGTTAGAGCTTCGGAACTGGAGAGAGCTGGCACTAGACCGAGATGAGTGGAGGAAGATTATTGAGGAGGCCCAGACCCACCAAAGGTTATAGTGCCAAGAGTGATGGTTTTCGACGTCTCTGTATATGTCTCTTTAATTAAAATAAAAAATTAAAATTAACTTACATATAACATCATAACCCCGTAGAGTTGGCTCAAAACGAAAACAAGATGTAGTTATTTCTATACTTGCAGGTCTGACCTAATACATTCCCCATTACTCCATAGTTAATGTTTTTCATTACTCCCTTTATATTAACTCGTGGCGTCTGCTTGCTTGACGAAAAAACTTTGGATCGATTTTTAACCCTTTTCCCGTGATCCAATCAAGCTGAAACTTCGCAAGCAGACGATCAAGAAGATCTGTCAAATTTTCGTTAAAAAATAATTATTATAGTATAATTTCGGATTTTTCTAATTTTTAATGTTTTTTTCATACAAGTTGTACGGAGATTCCGAAGCATACGGTGGACACGAAACGTGAAAGCGAGAAAGGGAGTATTGTAAATACTTGGTTTTTATGGTTTTTTTTTTAAGATTGAAGTTACGCGAGCATTGCTCTGCTTCCGTTTCACCAATACACAAAATGTGTTCAGCCGCTGTAACTAAGTAAGAATGCAAATATGTATGTCCCCCGCGCGCTGGTTGCACTCACCGCTCCGTCATTATAATAAATGGCAACTCCGCCTGTTATTTACTTTGACAATGTAAGAATGGTACTTTAAATAAAATAAACTTTTCAAATTATTCGACGGTGCATTGCGAAGCAATCCCTTGGAAGACGTTTCTTTAAAGTTCCGAAGTTTCCTCGCGAATTTTATTTTCGCGACGCATTAAGTCATTTAATTTATTAAGATGTTGTTAGACAATAAGTTATCAACATAACGAGGGGAGAAAGCCAAAAGGGTATTTGTGATTATTTCGAATGTTTTGTCAAATTTTTTTTTTTAATTTTTCCGAATTTTCGAATTTTTGAACAAAAAAATTTATTTAAGACTTCCATGTGTGTTTAATAATAACAAATAAGGAAATCGTTTAACAATAAAAGAAACATTGACAGAATCAGACTGACAAACTTTATTTCGCTCTCCTGTAAAATTGAAAATAATCACTAACGCCCCTTTGGCTTTCTATCCTCTACATAGATGGACACATAATAATAAAGTAATCCTTATTTTATGAAAAGTACGATTTTGTGATGTTTCTTGAATCTGAACGACAGTCTTACTTAAATGATTATTTTTATTTTAAATTTATTATTTATTTCAAAATTACCAGGGAGCCAGGTAATTTTACTATCCTTGATCGATACAACTGCGTACCATCTAATTTTTTATTTTTGTTTATTATTAATTTTTATTATACATAAGTAAATATTTATATATTTTTTGAAAATTAGAACTATTATTTGTTTGACACAACTACAGATTTCGCGAAAATGGACGGAATTTTGTAACAAATAAGAAGTCGGGGATGTGCGCGCAACTTCATTTGACCAATGAGCACGCGTTTTGATACATTTGGCCGTCAGATGGTGCCAACCATTGTCAACAATAAATGTATAATATAAGTTTTTTTCAAATATGTTTTATTTTACTTTGTAATACACACACAATATGAGTTATTAAATTACAACTATAGTTTCGAGAGGAGCAGTCCCTCCCATCATGGATAATGAATAGTTTGGAAACCGTTGAAATCCTAAAAAATTTAAATTCTGGAAACACATTAATAAATAATATCACATTTCAGTCCAGTTCACCACTCCTAGAGCTGTTCGGCGAAAAAAATACCCTTCCCTGCCGCGCGCCCCCCTGACCCCCTGACCAACCCAATTAGATTGATAAATTTTGTATTGAAGTTAGTTATTATCTATACCTGATGATGAGAGGGACTGCTCCTCTCGAAACTATAGTTGTAATTTAATAACTCATATTGTGTGTGTATTACAAAGTATAATAAAACATATTTGAAATTATAATGTTGCACCACGAAGTATCTGCCAAATCTTTCAATGATATTAAGTTTTTTTCTTTCAAAGTTTGGAGAGATTGACAAAATTAAACAAAATAAACCTTCTTGTGTTACTCTGTTGATAAAGAAACGACATTAAAAGTTTATACATTAATATGTCAAATATTTATTTGATAACTTTATCACAGCTGTCATGACAACAAAGTATTATCGACATCGCCAAAATTCTTTAATGACAGTTCACAGTGCGGCAAAATATAATATTTAAATGCACATACATTTTCTTTACTTGTATTTACTAATTAATAAATATATATTTTTTAATGCAGATGTATTTATAAATGAATTTTTCATAATAATAAGTGTCTGAGAAAAGTGCAGATCATTGATAAAAAATGCTAGTGAGTAATAATGAATAAGTATTCGAATAAATATTTCGGTATTTAGCTTTTCAAATTTTGAAGTTAATTTCTGTCGCTGCTTTGATTTTTTTAATTGTGAGATGTCAAACGTTACACATCATATGCGACTGCTGTTAGGCTCGCTCGTTTTTTTTATTTTCTGCCAAGTGTTGACTTCTAGGAGATTTTCCGTACCCAACGCAGAGTTTCGATACACCCGCAAAAGGTTATTATTTGTCGTTGGATATCTTCATTCAAAATTTAATTAATTAATTTACACAAAAACAATTCCAGATAACACCGTCGTGCAAAACGTGAAATTTCGCTCACTGTAATATTTCAGAGTCTCAGTGAAAGAAAATTTCAGGGGTGGAGTTGGGGTGCCGCCTACAGGGTGTTTATGAATTATTAACACATGTGCGCTGATTAAATTTACATTTGATTCAGCACGGGGGCGGACATATTTATTTTTCCGGTAGCCCCGGTTCTGGGCGGTCTTCCAGGCATAAAGCTATCCGGTATATTCCGGCCACAGCACCGCACCTTTTCCGAAGGGGTAAGCAGTTATGTTTTTTTTTTGTATTTCTTGGGCACTTACAATGTGACAATTTCTTTCAGACATTATTAAAGAGTTTAAACTCACAATGTAAAATTTGTTGTTCACAATGTAGAATTTACGCTACCGGTTTCGACACGTCCGTGTCATTAACGAGCGTTATTTAAGCTAATCTAAAATGTGAAAGTACTGTATTAGGTGTTTTTAGGAGGAGGGGGTGATTTGTGGAGTGGGAGGGGCGAGGGAGGGAACATGGTTAATAATGGTGACTTACACTTTTTTAACGATGTTAATATTTGAATTTAATTTTTTGATTATTTCTAAAGTTTCTAGGGCGGAAAATTAGAAAAATTTGTTGATATTAGTGTATTTAAATTTAGATCTATCTTTATTAAAAGTGTGGCTAGTTTCCAACAAGTGGTTAGAAAATTCCAAATAATTTTTATTTCTTAAATACAATTCATGCTCTCTTATCTTAGTTTTAAAATTTCTAGTTGTCTGTTTTTTTTATTCGAGAATGTATTTTACTTCGCTGTCTCCGAAAAAATGTCTGTTAATTAATGAAACTCAAAATAATGTAGAATAAGGTACTATATCAAAAGTAACATAATAAGTAGTAATTTTTTCAGGACAACATAATTGTTATTACTGGAGTTATATTGTAAAATATAATCAAAAGAGCGGAAATATTAGCTTAAAATTGAAATTTGGACATGCACGAATAAATGAAGATGTGTGTGAAACTTACTAATTTTCACCAATTTTTAAAAGAATATTTTGTATTTATTTATTTTAGTGTATAATGTCAAGTTATTACTTAAACACATATGATCATTGTGATAGCTCAAATGGCTAAATCCAAGATAATGGTCTCACGGGTTACAAAACAGGTCCATCTGAAAATAAGTAGTTCTCGATGTAACTAAATGTCCTGATTACAAAATTAAAGATAATTGACGCTTGAATAATACGTATTAAATAAAATATTACACATTAAACCTTCGTGATTTTCATGTGTCAAATGATCTATTTTTATTTTTAATAAGATTTTTACACTCATCTATGGATAAATATTTGAATCATAAACAACAACATTGAACTCTGAAGGCTGTAGCAGGCGAGTGTACGCATGCCCAAACCTGTGGAACGCCCCCACGACTGCCTTGCCACCAAACCATAATGCAACAAATTAAAACCCTGACGGGCCGTAGCAGGCGAGCATTCGGGGGCACAAACCCGTGGAACGCCCCCACGACTGCCTTGTCACCAAACCACAATACAACGAGTTAAAACCCTGATGGCCCGTAGCAGGCGAGTATTCGCGGCGCACAAACCCGCGGAACGCCCCCACGACTGCCTTGCCAACAAACCGTGAAACAATAAAATTGAATTTTATTTTTTTTTATTAATTTAATATATAGTACAAATACAGTTCTTATATATTTACATATTAGATTAATAATTTTTTTAAATACTTTATAGTCATGTAAGACCTCATCAGTGAAGAGAATCTCTTGAGTCTGCTGAGGGAGCCACAGTTCTTATTATAATTTATAGGTAGTACATACAAGTTATTTATTAATACGGTAAAAAAGATAAGTTGATAATGAAAGTATTGGAGTTATTTTGAAAAAAGCTATATGTTTAAATTATTTATGAATTTAAGTTTGATTTTAGGATATTTTAATTTTTTTGATTTGCTTTGAAGGGTTACTGATGCATCGTATCTCGATAGGTAAGTTATTATAGTAATTAATGACTTTATAAATATAGTGATGCTGCATTTGGGTTGTTTTACATTTAGTCATTATAAATTGATTTCCATTTCTCATAAGTTTAAAATATTCTTGGTTTTCTGTAAGGTTTCTTTCTTTGCATATTTTTAATATGGAAACTTGCTTGCAAATATCATCTGCTTTTGGTACTGGAAACAATTTAAAGAGAGAGAGAAAGAGATCAAAAGAATGCATAATATTTTTTTTCCTTTAATGGTTTGCTCTTTTTCATCAGTATACTTTTTCTACGGTTGTTAAAATAGTGACTGACATTCGAAATATATGGTACAATTTTCGAAACTAAAAATGTAATTTTTTTCCTTATTTTTTAAGCGTCAATTTTTTTTAATTTTGTAATCAAAACATTCAATTACATCGAGAAATTCTTTTTTCAGCCGGATCTGTTATATAATCCGTGGGACCATGTTCCTGGATTATGCCGTGCAAACCAGTGATAATAAACCTCCGTGAAAGTAATATAAATTTAACTAAAAGAGATAAAATTTAAAAAAGCCAAATATAATAAATAATATAAAAAATAAAGTAACAAATTCTTAAAGAAAAATAAAATTCTTCAACATAAAGCTTACACTGAGACGATCATCTGGCAAAGCGAGTAAAAATCACAATTTTTTCGCATATTGCGTTTTTTCACACTTTTGTATGGAGACATAACAGAAATTAAAATTAATTCATCTGGTTCCATGTATTTTAAATACGGATATTTTCTAAAAAAAAATCTGTGGTTTGTTTTTCAACCTTTTTTAGATAGTTAACTACTTTTTACTTGAATAAATTAAAAGAATCGACATTATTTACTTATAATTATATACTTGTCTAAGACCACTAATGAGTTTAAGATGATTACACAACTAGTTTCGACAACTACCGATGTTGTCATCAACGGGTGATGATTTAAACTGATTTTAAATCATCACCCGTTGATGACAACATCGGTAGTTGTCGAAACTAGTTGTGTAATCATCTTAAACTCATTAGTGGTCTTAGACAAGTAATCTATTTATTTATATATAATTATAATGTCATTCCACAAAGTTAACGCCAATTCAATAAATTATTTACTTATAATATGCCTTAGTATATCATAAATATTTATCATTACTGACATATTTCAGTTTGTTTAATTTTTTTTTTCTTTCTTTCTATATAATTAATATGCGTTAGTATATCATAAATATTTATCATTACTGACATATTTCTGTTTGTTTAAATTTTTTATTCTTTCTTTCTATATAATTAATATGCCTTAGTATATCATAAATATTTATCATCACTGACATATTTCTGTTTGTTTAAATGTTTTATTCTTTCTTTCTATATAATTAATATGCCTTAGTATATCATAAATGTTTATCATTTCTGACATATTTCTGTTTGCTTAAATTTTTTATTCTTTCTTTCTATCTAATTAATATATTTCTAAATGTGGAGACCTGTAATTGGCCATCTATATTGTATCAATGTTTTCTATGCTTTTTTTTTTGTGCTGTTGGTCTTCCATAAACATTAAATAAATAAATAAATAAATAAATAATTAATACCAAAAAAGTCTATTAAAAAAACAAAATGACAGAATTTGCAACAATTTTAATAAATTAAAGATAATCATTTACTTTGTAATATTATTGAAAAAAATGACATTTAATGAGTCAGTTCAAAATTAAGTATTTTTTTAAATTTAAATAAACATCGTCGTTGTTTTGGAAATTTATTAATATATTAAGTAATTTAGTTTGTGTCATTTTAAGAATACTTCCAGAAATATTTACACCTAAATTGTGGGTCGAAAATATTCAATCAACAATGCCCTAGTATTTATTTGTTTAATAATACATTATGCACAGTTTAATAATTTTTTTACTCCATTAAAACTTTAGATAAATACATACATTTTGTCACTGCACATATCCTTAAAGATATATACTTATCTACTCTTGTGCTTGGAGAGGAATCTTTGGCGGCCTTCGTAGCCCAGTGGGTATGACACTGACTTCTCACACCGAGGGTTCGGTTCTAGATTCCCGGTGGGGTCACAATAAAACTGTACGATTTACTCAAGCCTGGGTGTTTTGCGATGTGTTTCGCTACTGTAGCTGGGTCACTTTGAAGTGAATATTAAAAATACAACTGTAAATTAATTCGCTTCAATAAAAGTCAGATGAAATGATCTCTTATAAATGAAATAACTGATAAATTTGAACGAAATTTTTTTTAAATCATTTTAGCGATTTATATTAAAGCAAACGAATGCTTCATATATATATATATATATATAACTAAAAAAATAATGTAGTCATCAAGGATTACCAATTTATAATGAACTGAATTCAAGAATTTAAAGGAATCATAATTTTGGAAGGGCAAGATACATAAAATATAGAATTCGGGGCATTTTAAAATAGTAATCCCCGGTGACCGCTTCAAAACAACCGGTTCAAACATGTTTTAGTTTTTTGGATATTTCTGTCTTTTATACCCCACATATTATAATATTTTATGAATATATTGTACACTCCAGCACATGCCTACTGACTAGCGAAGGGAAAAACTACATTTCAAAATGAAGACTACAACACACACACGTTCACCAGTTTGCAGACTACAAAGTGTATACTACAATTGTAGTAAAAACTACATGAAGTGAAGTAATTGTAGTACTACGAAATGAAGTGAAGTAAATGATGTGAAGTAATGAAATGAAGAAATGAAGTAATTTGGCGAGCTAAAAAAAATGTTCAACGGGAAAAATATTTAAAATAAATGACGATATTTTCTTCAAATTAACATTTGGCAACCTTAAAAAAAAAACAAAAAAATTTCGAACCATGGGGGGGGGTTGTTACAGTTTCCAGATATTTCTTCGTTTAGCTACATTAACTTCCCAAAAATTTCACGTTAAAAATGTACTATTTAAAGTATGTTTCTCATACTTTCGATAACTTTGAAGTGTGTGTACTTTGTAGTGTTCGCTTTGAAATGAAGTGTACTATTTGAAGTACATACTTTCAATAACTTGTGTATAAGTGTTTGTAGTTTGTGGTATGCGCTACACTTCAAAACGTGTGAAGTGTGCACTTCAATGTAATGTAGTACTACATTGTAGTAGTGAGTACAGAGCAGACCCATCACTACTACAGACCATTAGACTGCTTATATTTCACGAATACAGATATAAATTACATACCTATGCGATAGTCCAACGTTTTACAAGATATCCGTCATCCGTAACTTCGTATCCAACATCATGTCAATTCATAATTTATCTCACTTGTTTGCGTCCATCAAATTTGTTCCATAGATCTAGTCAAGTCGAGGAAAAACTCGTCCCTAACTGTGAATTTTGAGTCATCAATATATCTGCGAGTTTTTCGTAATGGACAAGTAAATTTTTCATATAAAAGCGTGTTTCTTCGAAAGGTCCAATATGACGCGAGAACTGCGCGCACGTCACTTGCAGAAATGACTTTTTTTTTATTCAACCCAACACTTTTTGTGTGCATTATATTTTTCTTTTCTATGGTGAATTCCATCTGTCAAATTAGGACATTATTGCTTCAACATTTTCTACTCATAATTTTGGCATAAATCTACCTGTAAAGTATTATGTGCGCCTTTACAACAGACAATCAGAATCTTATAATAAAATCTTTTTATTTAAATACTAAGATATTTCACTAAATTCCTTCAAATATCACATATAACATTATCACGTCTTGCTAGCACTTATGGTTAAAAAGTTTAAGTACCCCCAGCGTTTTAAATGTTTGCTCTGAGAGGAGAAGTTAGTTAAACTCGCATAAAGATCTTAGTTAAAAGTTTTTCACCACTGAACAATATTTTATGAATCCTCGACTGCAAAGTTAAAGATTGAGTATAAAAAATGATTTTTAAATTTTCAGAATAGATCGGATCTTAATTAAGACACATTATAGAAGTTGTATAGAGACGAAGCTCTGAATATGATAAACATTTGTGGATGTATTTTTATATGATGGCCCAGTACTTACAACCTGTATGAGCTGACTTAAGCGATCATTCTACACAAAGCAGAGTTCACCAATTCAATTGTAAAGTTCTATATATGTACAGGGTGTCCTGTATCTCGACATCAAGCCGAAATCGGATGATAAGCCGAGTCATTATAGTTATCAGAAAAATATTTTTAAAAAATAAAAAAATTGTAAGCCAGAGTTGAGCTTTTAAATTAATATTTTGATAAAATAAAAAATACATAAATACGCATTGTTAATATTATAAATAGTTCAAGGTAGTGAATCAGTTATCAAATTAACACTGTTTGCCAGGTAATCATTTTCAAAAACGTATTCTTATCTTGAGCCATATTCTAACCTAGAAATGAATATATATCTATATATTCATTTCTATAAAACGAATATATATCTATAGTGAATTTCATGTGTCAAATTAGGACATTATTGCTTCAACATTTTCCACTCATAATTTTGTCATAAATCTGACATGAAATGAACATGAATTGCGTCGCAGTATATAATAGACGGTGTCAAACTCAAGTGCGTAAGAAAATATAAATATTCTTAGAATTCTCGAAATGACAGGAATGTTAAATTTCTACTCATAATAAATAAATAATCTGCATACCTCGTTTCTTTAAAAAAATACTTATGATTGGGCATTTTTAAAACTGTTAATGGAAAAACGTATTACTCGATACGTTAAAGAGCAATCTTTGTATAGATTCTTGTCTAATTCATATATATTTTTTGTAATTTTTTTTTGTAAAAAAACTTGAGATTGAGAGCAATAAAACAAAAGCGTTGAAGACATTAAATTAAAAATACCTACAACTGTATATTTTGAAAATAACAATAACAAACTGGAAGACAAAAGCAACAGACAGACAAGAATGGAGGAGACTTCTGGATTGGCCAAGGCCCACCCAGAGCTGTCAAGCTTATGATGATGATGATCTTGATATATTCTGAAAAATTAAACACACAGAATTCATTAAATTACAAACATGTAAAATTACTCAACTGGAACGGAAGAATCAATGGTCATCTATAAGAATCACTAAGTACACAGTGGACTACAAAAGCCGAGAGTTTTCTCGAAAACATCCCATGAGAGTTTAATCTCTTTCTTAGAGTTTGCTTAAAATATAAAGTATCAAACAAATGTAGTTATGTAGGGGAGAGGAGGATATTCCCGTATACTTAAATTTAGGTTGAAATTATGTGATAACTATAAAGCATTAAACGTTCAATGAGATACAATTCCACAGCCATTTTAATTGGTTTTATGATAGTATCTTTAAAATTCTTTTTTTAAGAAATAGGCACTTTTTATTTAAAAAAATTATAAATATGGAAATATATACAGCGGTAGTCTAATAACGTACATTAATTTATGTTTACAAAAACTATAGATGTAACCATCTGGGACCTCTTTGTCTCCCGCATAGTGCATGCACCCATTGAGCACAGGTTATGCAACGATACCGGAGTTTATCATTCTTGCCAAATTCTCCACAAATAGTGCGTACCTCATTTGCTATGCCCAGAAATCCTTCATCGAAGTACACTCTATCATTGTCGTCGTCGTCACGAAGAACCACTGCTGTAGTATCATCAACAAAATTGGTTTTGGAAGAGTTAAAAATCTTCCGTTTATAAGATTCTTCATTTATAGCTTCTTTTTAGCTCCTTTTTGATTTTTTCATGACTGTGTACGGTATCACCCGAAACCCGAAACCGAAATATTTTTAACAAAAAATTGTATAAAATGTGGAATTTTGAATGCTAAAGCACATTAGGTCTAATGTTAAGCTATCAAAGATCGCCAAAATCAATATTATTTTACAAAGTAACTGTGATAAATGTACGTACAGCTTAAAAATCAACCGGTGATTTCGTAAACAAACGAAACGTGCGAAACGTCAAACGCCCTCTCTAGATAACGATCACCGGCCGAATGGCGCATGTTGTTGTCTGAAGCACTGGGAATGGTAAAGGCTAACGCTAGCTCTTAAGGGGGGGGTAAGGTTCTTAAATTTGTTTTTGCATTTTATTTTTAATTTTTTAAATGAATGTATAACATCGCAAGAATATTGTGTCAAAATTTCAAGTTAATCGGAGCAAAATTGACAAAATTATGAACATTTGAGCGATACTCAGACTGATTTTCTATACCTGCTCGGGCAGCTAAGAGACGCGCTCACCTGAGGACTACCGGACGTGCTATTGTATTGGAAGAGTTTTGCATAGACAAGGACAAAAATATGCTGATGATGAAAGCTCTTTGCTGTGTGAACATGGCGATTATGTGTAAGCATAAAATAAGTGTTGAGTTTTATATTGAATTTTACAGTGTGCAAAACTTTAAATCGTTTTCCCCACATCTCACGTTTTCAAAGTCGGTGTCCATCATAACTTCAAAACTACTGCACCGATCCTTTTGAAATTTTGAACACTATTTCTGTACATAATTTACGAGGTAATGCTGGAGACTTTTTTTCAATTTTGTTATTAATTTTTATTTTTTCACGTCCGAATAATTGCTGCCATTGCCGTATTTTTTAATATTTCTTCTTGAAAATTTTACACAATATTGTTCAAATGTATTATTGGTTTTAATAAAGAGATTTTAACTGTGTCGTCACAAAAAATTCACAAAAACATGCCTTTTTTGTACGAATTAACCTTACCCCCCCCCCCCTTAAAAGACTGTGTTAAAAAAAACTTTGGGGACGGTGGAGTAACACAGCGTTACCTGATTAAAAATCGGCATAATTTTTAATATGTGATAAAATATACATATATACGATAAAGATAAGACTTTTTAAAGGTCCCTTTATACAATTATGTAAGGTAAACTTACATATTTGCATTATTTTAGTAAATTATTATAAAATCATGGCAAATAGAATTTGCGTGCGCTTCCGCTGACGTTTCATTAGCAACTGAATACAACGACGCGGTCGCCAGCTCGCTTCAGTCGCATGCACTTCGTCATTGTCTAACACGTGTTACCCGACTCTACCGTACTCTTTCTGTATTGTTTTTGCCTTCGCCAAAACCCAAGCATCCGCCATGTCTGTCCTACATGAAATGTATGGTATTTTCGTACTCTTTCTTGCTCGATTTAACTGCGATGTACAATATTCTGCTCTCTCTTACACACTGGCCGAAAATACGAGAGTAATAAATAAATATTTTTCAATTAAAAAATTCGTACATTCCTAACAGTTTAATTTAGTAATTTTGGTGTGAAAACGTCTATTCGATGATTACAAAAAATGTGACGTTTTAGTTTTCGTACATAAGGTAGACATTTCATATTTTGTATGACAGGTAGACCTACGTTTCATCACCGACACACTGGAGCTAGACATGGGCAGGTGTTTTATGCTGTTGTGCGTTTGGCTAAAACCATGTGTACGGAATTAGCCGCTGTACGGGAATACCCTGCGCTCCCCTATCGATGTTTACATTGATGACCAAAGTTCCTACCGCCCCCTATATAATAGATTTATTATGTAAAACCTCTAAATCCATTCGGCATTATTGACCAAGTTTAAGCGTTTTACAAGTGTTTCAACGCTATCGGCTAAGCTTATACAAATGCCTGTAAGCACTTCAAAAGCATATAAATTATTAAAATATACATCATCATTCATGAACAATTCAAATAGGTACCCTTTGTCGAAACAGCAACAAGTTGGTTCTTATCACATGACAAAGCAAAATATAATACCGTATTTATATTCAGAACGTTACTGTGAACAAAATATTAAATTTTTATGTACTCCTGAGTAGTGATATCGGAAAATCAAAGTGAAAATTAATACTTTCCCATCACACTCTGAATGTTTAACTACCCTATGGGTGTGAAATAAATTACACTCCCCTTTATGTTTTCTTAAGAATATTATACATATGAAAGTACACCTGTTTAAATATCTGGAAATGAATGTTTCAAAAAATGGTGATATTGAAAGGAAAGGAACTTCACATAATTCAGTTTCAATTCAATTCAATTATTTTCTTTAACAATTAGATTACAAATGTATGTTTAATTGGTAAATGTTATAAACAAGTGAGAAAGTATAGGTACAAACAACAAAATATCAAACATATATAAATTCATATAATTAATAAAATAAACTAAGTATTCACTACTTTTTTATATTAAAAATAATAAAGTATATAATTAGTATATAATTGTATCCCGACGTAGAGGCCATAAGCCTTGAAACATATTGACATTTTCAATATAAAAAAAGTTCTTAAAACTAAGTTTCTTTAATTAATTATATTAATAATGTCATCACAAAATTAGTTTGCTATTTTTGAAGAAGAAAAAATATATATATAATACACTTAATACATAGTGACATTAGAGTACATGTTTGAGTATTTTATGAAAATTTGAATATTATATAATATAATACACTTCATTTATAATTAATAATGAAAAATAATAAATATTAAAATATAAAAATATCGCAGTCAATAAGTAGTTCAATATTTTTTTACATACAATTAATTATTTTACATAACTATACATCGCAAATCAATTAACTATGTATATTCAATTCAATTCAATTTATTTATTCAATAATATGTACATTACAAACATAAATTCTATGCATACGTATTATGAAGATATAATTATATATAACAATTAAAAATAAAAATAACAATCTTGTCAAAGATGTAGGAGAATCCTGCTTCGGGAAACCCCTTCAGACACATGGAATATATCAATACCCAAAGCGATATTGTTCAGCATAGCTGTGGCTCTTCCAACAGGCATACCCATCGGCAGGTCTTGTGTATATCCTGTGTATGGTCCTGTATATTTGAATGTGAAACAATTTATGTAGATACTGTCTAAGGTAATTATCGGGAATATACAAACCAATGCTCCGCATGATTTCAGCATTATCGATTATACCGCAACAATCGATAAAAATGCGTAATCAGATACACATTCCTTATATATCTAACTATTGTAGCCAAGCATACCCTGGAGGAACTCGGTTGGGTAAAGCCAAGGATAATGAACGTACTCTCTCATGTAGACATATCTTAGAAACTCTTTTTGTACCTTCTCTACATAAGAGAGTACCTAAGCTCTTGTGGTCCCTAAATCATAGAGCCGCTCTCGAGTCTACTTCGCACCAAGGATTTGTAAAGAGTTCTCAATACACGAGTAATAAGATTTTCTAATATTATGTATATTCTTGAATAGATATATTGACTGTCTGGCTTTTGAATTCGCAGCGAGCAATATAAAGGAGCCTCGACTTCTAAAAGTATCGCGAATATATAGTATCGCGTTTTGTACCGATCTCTGGTTCATTCTAAAATGTCCAGAATGTAAGAAAATCTTTTGATTATGTAGAGTTCCTTTTGTTCCTAGCATCCCGTGACAATATTTAAACGCACTTTTCGCTAGTGAGATTCTGGTGTACTTTTTTAATACATATTCTGAGTGGAGTTTGGTAGGGCCATAAAAGGGGGAAGTAATCTCTGAGCTAAAAACGGATAATGTGAATCAAATCATATGGAAATTTCATGTACCGCTAACAGAAGCCGTTAGAAAATAATTGAAAATTCTACAAAGTATTTGTAAATGTATTTTTTCCGTAATATCTGAATATCATTCTTGACATTTATTGATATTTCAAAATCATCCAATGATATCTCTAGTTGAAAGACTCTCCCAATTCTGTCGTAACCAGACGGGAATAGGTTTCGTGGCTCTTCGCTCGTATAAAGGTACCATGAAAATAGCCTCATTTCATTACAATGCACCTGACTATACTACCCCAAATAGGCCATTATTGTTCTCGTAAAACCACCCTTACAGTGGCTATCAAAATATTCATGGCAAATATTTTCAGATTCGCCTTTTCCATGTCCGATTTATGGAGGGCGATCCGATAGATTTTCAGTATGTCATATTTCATGTTTTTCTCATGTGTTAAATGAAATTAGACTGAATGCGGTGGACATGCGTGCGCTTAAACGTATGTGTGAAAAAATTGTGTACGATATAGAGAAATATTTTCAAATTAGGAATGAACGTTATGCCAGCTGTAGCGTAGTACAGGTCGATCTTTGATCATGGCACTTAAGGAATGTGTTATTCTCGTATATATTAGGTCCTTACATATGAAATTGGCGTTTTGCCGTACTGGCAAATTTGATCTCAAATATCTTCTCTTTGGTTAGGAATTCCAAATCCAAATTTATACAGCTATTTACTCATGTATTTGTGTTTTGAAAATTATAATTCATTTGTTTTTTCCTCAATTGTTTTTTTCTTTGCATCACTCGTTTACAAAATGTAAAACTTGAAATATCGCGATATTTACGAGTACGAGTTCCACCGTGGCACCAGTGCTGCAGAAACGGCTCGAAGGATTAATGATGTGTATGGCGACGGTGCCGCAAAAGAAAACACAGTGCGTTTTTGGTTCCAACGTTTTCGTTCTGGAAATTTCGACCTGCAGAACAAGCCCCGTGGACGGCCGGAGACCAAAGTTGATAATGAAGAATTGAAGGCTATTGTGGAAGCGGATCCATCGCAAACCACATCCGAGTTAGCTGCAGGCTGCGGTGTTAGTGATAAAACTGTTTTAATCCACTTGAAGCAAATTGGTAAGGTGAAAAAGCTTGAAAGGTGGGTACCTCACGAATTGAGTGAAGCAAATCAACAAAAGCGCGTTGACTGCTGCGTTGCATTACTCAACCGGCACAATAATGAAGGGATTTTAAATCGAATCATTACCTGTGATGAAAAGTGGATCCTGTACGATAATCGGAAGTGCTCATCGCAATGGCTGAACCCTGCCGAACCAGCCAAACCATGCCCAAGCGAAAATTGACTCCAAAAAAGTTACTTGTGAGCGTTTGGTGGACTAGTGCTGGTGTCGTTCACTACAGCTTTCTTAAATCTGGCCAGACGATTACGGCAGATGTCTATTGTCAGCAACTGCAAACCATGATGGAAAAGCTAGCTGCTAAACAACCGAGGCTGGTTAATCGCTCTAGGCCACTGCTGCTTCATGATAACGCTAGACCACACACTGCACAACAGACGGCTACCAAATTAGAGGAGCTTCAATTGGAATGTCTAAGACATCCACCGTACTCTCCGGACCTTGCCCCAACAGATTACCATTTTTTTTTCGAAATTTGGATAACTTCTTGCAAAGGAAAAAATTCAACTCCGATGGGGCAGTCCAAACCGCCTTCAAAGATTTTATTGATTCCCGTCCGAATGGTTTTTTTAGTAAAGGGATCGATGAACTACCTATGAGATGGCAAAAGTGCATAGATAGCAATGGTACATACTTTGATTAAATAAATATATTATAATAAAAAAAAAATCGGCTTTATGTTCCTCCCATACTAAACCCCAATTTCATATGTAAGGACCTAATATTATATTTTATAAAAGTAATTTACATGCTCTAATTAATTATCAAAATAATATTAAAAAACCTAATATCTTCCCTACAGATTTACTTTTCAAATACATTAATGTTCCAACATTAGACAGATATTCATGGCAATATACAAAAACACTTCAATATTAAAGATACATAAAGAGAAGTTCATTCAACAAAATATAAATACTCCACAAACTCATAATTCCCATATTCATAGCCAAAGAGCGCAAATAATACGATGTTTAAACATCCCCAAATACAACAAAACAGCCACACAACACCATTACACTTATCTAGGTAGTAAATTTTTCAATAATTTACCAATGAATCTCAGAACTGAAGAAAAATATACTTTATTCAATAAATACATAAAACAAATAGAATAATACATAATCAAAACCAAAAATAGTTAAAATTTAAAAAATAACCGTACTCTGAAAATAATTGATTCACTAATATTTGTTTTATGGTATTCATAATTCTCTACACTGTTCATTTATTGACTTATCATTCATGCTCTAACATTTTGCGAACTGTACTCCTGTCCCCAAACAGAATTTTTAACTTTTCAGGGAACAGTTAAACAAGTATAAAAATGTAACATATAAAATCACTGTAACATGTATTTATTTTATTTTCAATAAAGAATTTTAAAAAAAATTCGACACATGCGTGAGCGATGTGTATGCTAGAAAGCGATAAAGTCGTATGATTGCTTCACTTTAGACAGTAATGTAACAACGCATTTGACGTCAGTTGACGTATCAGACACGCATACCGCGCAGTGTGTTGTTGAAGTTTGGTTAAAAGAACATAATAAAATATACTGTTCACTTTTAATCTATTTTAATTTATTTTCTTCACCTGCCAGTTTCAGCTGATGAAAGGCATCGACAGAACCAAACCGCTAAACGTTCCTCGCTTATGGCGAATAAATAAATGAACATATTCATCCCTCTAAAAATATTTTTTATTTTATTTGCCGAAATATTTGACACAATTTACAATTTCATAAAATATACAGCTCTGGGGAAATTAAATATAAATCCTTTGTTTACTCAAAAATATTGAGAGACGCTGCCTTGTATTAACGATACGGAACCTTATTCCGTGGCAATCCGACCGCAAGACAATACATTCACATCGCGAATCTGAGCGCAAACTGCTTGAAAACATTTTTGGCCTACTGCCTCCGAGTAAGGCTTCGCGGGGAGGTTCGTGAAATAACTCCGGCTTAAATACACGTCACGTCATATTATATAATGTCTAAACACTGAGAATAATGGTGTTATCGCTAACGCAGCGCCATCGAAAATAATATTTGAAATTGACTTGTCATTGGTATATTTTCAATAAATCAACTGCATATTTTTAATCCACTTTATATTATGTAGATTGATTGCAATATACGAGTATGTTAGTACACAAAACGCAGTTATATTTTAATTTAATAATAAAATAAAAATTACGTTACGCGTGAACTTAATAAAAAGACATACTAAAACAAACCATCTATTTATTATGCATATAATATTGATCTAAGTAAAATGAAATGAAGTGATTATTATAATTATATTTTTATTAGTTTCAGATTAATGAATTTAGTAATATAATATAGTGATATGGTTTGCGCTGATGTGACACTATAATGTTTTTGTTTATGGTGCATACTCGACCTAATTCCATGATGCAAATAATTTCCAGTCGACAAAAGAATTGCGCTATGTGTTCACGTAAGCGGGTCGTGTATAGATCAAGCAATGTTTTTTATCTTATGTGGCTATATATTACGAGCAGGAAGAAAAATCATCGAGTCGAATATTCACCACTGCATCAGGCGGACCTCCCACCGTGCCTTCATAGATATTCTTTGATATTTCACGTGTACATCTTCACTTGCTGTCGGAGCTTATCTCCGATGAGAAACAAACATCCATAAAAAAAACGGGACATTCTTTTACTCTACAAAGCCACGACGCTTGCCCAAAAAGCTATTATATTAATGTATCATTATTGGCGCAGTTAAATTTAAGTTAAACTCAGTAGAAGGATTTTATTAAGATATAAAAATCCTGTACATGACATTTATATGTACCTGACGCAAATCGCCGGGAAACATAAATTTTAATTTACGGGAATAGGAAAAGGATGACGGGATGGAGATGTGGAAGGGTGAATACAGAACGAATGGACAGTAATTTTTGGGGAATGAAATATGGATGAAATGCCGAAACTCACCACTACAAGATTGTTCCGTCTCCACTGTTTCACTACTAACAAATTAACTAACCAACTTACCATCACGCCATTTCGACGGAGCGCGATACTCTTCTGTCATGACATACAACTCTCGCCTCATCCACATTCATACATATTTGTTGTTGAGGCTTCTTAGGGGACCATCTGCCAGTATATGGTTAATCTTGTCATGCCACGTCTACAGCGGTCTGTTCGATAAAATCAACAATTCACCTTACAGATTTTGAATCCGAAACACTTGTTAATTATTTTAAAAAATCATTGCAAAGGCACGATATTTTTCGCAAAAAGTTACTTAGAGATGCTCAATTTAATAGGTAATTAACACAACAACACTGCGCTCGACGTCAGAAAGGTTTCGACAATAAAATTTATTTATTTTATTTTGGGGAAAATTAACAGCAAATCAACAATCTTAACAAATATGAAATAATGGTTTTTAAAATTATGCCAATTACTAATTTTCCACTGAATATAGTAATTTACTTTAACTTACTTTAACAGCGAGTGGAGAGGGTGGAGGGGAATGTGGGACGGGAGTAGAAGGGAAGATATAATGTAATTAGTTTGGGTGCGGTAGTGTAGATATTGTTTATTTTATGTTTCTTATTGTTGAGTTGAAAATGTCAATGTGGTGATAGTTTGTGTTAAATGAATTTGTGTATCTGTACATAAAGGAGTTTTGTTTTGAGTTAGTCTTACAAAAGAAGAGATGAAAAGTAGGTGAATGTATGTTATTGCGAGTTGGGATGTGGTAAGATATTCGTTGAAGAAGTTCCGGACTCTCAACTAGATTGTGTGTTATTTTGAATAGCATCACCGCGTCAGCTATGTTTCTTCGACGAGTTAGGGTCTGCATGTTAAAACAAACTTCGCAGAGTCTTCATTGCTTAAATGAGATATAAATGAACGGAGGTCTAGGTATCTTAGGAATCTGTTTTGGACGCTTTCAATTCTATTTTCGTGTACTGCATAACCTGGATTCCACACCTAATAATAATACTCATAATAATGATAATACTCATCAGTAGGTGAATCACGACAAATGAGATGTAGGATGAAGGAAAGAAAAGGGAAAGAAGAAAGGTGATAGAGAGAAAGGAGGTCGTGACATCAAATGCCAGAGTCATTTTAGCGGGTGGCGCCTAGAAATAGACAAATACAGGATAAAATTTTGTTAAAAACTCAAATTACGGAAACCTTTGCTATAAAGGGACCTGACTTGGCAGTTTCCTTGAAGGGTGCTTTAACCCTTCTTAACACTAATCAAATCATTAGGTGGGTATCTCACCACCAGATCAATAAGGACGTCAAATTGACAACGACATTTAAGAGCTGAAATTCACAGGAATCACATCTATGTTATCATTATTGAATTAACATTATCAACTGACAACTTAATTGACAGCTGGATGGGATCAATCCGGCAGGCTTATAACAAATTAATTACAAATTAAAACCTTTCAGGAGTTTCCAGATGCGTTCGTATGCCGAGAACTTAGACGAAAAAATATATTATTATTTTGTGAATCATGCCTACACCAACAAAACTTTAACAAATTTACAAATCTTATTTCCCAGTGAATATACATGGTATGTTCAAAAAGTATCGCAAATTTTGAATTTACGCAGGTTACGTATATTCGTTTTTTGTGGAGTTATGTTGGTACTTATATCTCTCCCTTATGCCGACAAGTTCGGCCATTTTGAATGTTCAGTTAATTTTTGACAGATGCTTTGCTTGCACGTGTTTTGGCTCGTCTTCGATTTTTGCCTATTCCAAAAAAAGATCAAATAATCTGTATCAAATTTTGTGTGGGTAACAAAATTAAGTGCGCGGACGCATTCCGAATGTTGACTGTGGTGTATTATGAAGCTATCTTGGACCGAATCAACGTTTATCGGTGGTACAAAATGTTCTCAGAGGGCCGAGAAGATGTGAACGACGAAGAGCGTGCCGGACGCCCCAGCACGTCAACATCAGATGAAAACATTGATGAAGTGATGAAAATAGTATTGGCCAAAAAACAAAACCATCCACAACACCATAAGATACGCCTTTATTACATAAAAAGAATTACATAAATAAATACAAGAACAAAGAGATGGTAATAATAAAAGAAGAAAATAGTACATAATAGTTGGGCAAATTACACGGTGGTGGCAGTGGGTGGCTAAGGTCAAACAGACACCCCCTTAACTGGGAAAAAGACGAAATAAAAAGAATAAAAATACATTTGGATATCCAGCTAGGGAAGCACAGGACCGGCAGACCTCCTTCCAATGCAGAAGCCCACACATTAACACAACACCGGGGAATGACAGAGAGTCAAACCACCAATACACAAGAAAACTTATCACACAGATCCCTTCAGGATTTTCCAACGGGACACCCATACCCGAACGAACTCTCGGAAGCGTCCGAGAGTTCGTTCATTTCATTCCTCACTAGGACATTATTGGATGGTCATCCAGCCGCAGTCATTTCAAACTCAGTTAATCCTGCTAACATATCCTCTTTCGCATCATTCATGTTCCCAGAGAATATGTTGAAAGGCGCTGTGGTGATCGGGAGCTACTGCGCACTCTAGTTGTAACGCAACAACCATTTCGACCAATGAGACGCGAGTTACGCACAGCACCCGCGCTGCCTCCCGTAAACCGTAAACCATAGTAATGATTCTCTCAATTCTTTCATTGCCGACGTAATTACGTCCGTCATTAAATTTTGGTTTCTTAATTTGTATCTGTAGAGAAGTATCTATTGGTATCTGTTGCACAATCCACAACGCGCCTAGAACTGATGCTGCGCGTGACGACAGCACAGGTTGAAAGTGCATCGCGGAGTTAAAAGGGTGGGAGAGTGACCCCACCCTGTCTCTCTCTCCTCACCCCTCAAATTCATAATCTCTTTTGGTAGGAACCTTAGTGCATTCGGTTAGATTAACACGCATGTGAGGAATATTTTTTTGTGTGTGAATACTACTATTTACATGCTAGTGTAGCGGTTGCCTTGACTAAGAGACGGGAACGTCTCGTAATCTCAGTAAGTTATACATTTAGATAAATTTTGTTAATTATATGTTTTTTATACATTTTTTTGATTATTGATTCTTCATCGTACGATCGATGCCGAGCGACATGGTCCGAAACTAGTGCACCATTTTTGTCTATAAGCCGGAAAGTTCTGTATACTCCTTAATTTGATCTGTCCATTGATTCAGGGGTAATGCTGGAGAAATCATAGAAGAATTAAATAAGAGAGCAATTTTGAGTGCTAAGCTTAAAGAGCAGTTATGAGTTAAATTATAGCAAATACGAATTAATGTGACACGTATATCGTAAAGCGTCTAGCATCACTGACAGTACGGGGCGTATATACAGGGTATCCCATGGCTAGTAGCAAAAACTTCAAAGGTGGATTCCTGCCTTGATAATGAGTCGAAAATGTTTAAGCAAACATGACATAATATCAATATATATAGAAATATGCAATATCAAAGTTTGCAATCTTTTCAGTATTTCTAGCTTATTTTTTGCAAAAAGTTAAACTGTATTGCAGTAACTTATATCGATTGTCAAAAAATCATTCGCTTCCATACAACTCAAACGTTAAAAATCTTTTCAAAAAATTCTATTTTAAATTTTTTCAATGTTTTATCATTTTACTGAACTTGTATTAAAACGAATGATTTTTCTTAATCAATATAGGTTACTGTAATGATAGTTCAACATTTTGCAAAAAATAAGTAAAAATTTTTTTTTTTATATGCAAACTTTAATATATCTCCATAACTATTTGGTCATGGTTACTTGAACATTTTCGACTCATTATCAAGGCAGAAAACCACCTGTAAAGTATTTGCTACTAGCTATAAGACACCATGTATAAGTCATTTATTTTCTAGATAGTATTTAAGCAGGCTTTACTATAATCTATCATAGAAATAAAATTAGCACAAGTTAAACTTTACCAAACGTTATGGCACATCATCTTGTAAGGGAGCGTTTCCTAGCTCGCTTTTCTTCAAAATTTACTATAATCTATCTGTTCTGATCATCACCAGATATCTAAAGATTTACTGTTCGAAGAATATTTTTCCTTCTGTATGAAGGCTTGAACTTTGTGGTGACATTATTATTAAAATAAAACACAAATCACTTTGTTTTCACCACTTTATTAGATTAAACAATCTACATGTTTCGGGAACAGTGTTCTCTCCTTCAGGATTATTGTGTACTAAAAATTTTTCAAAAGTTAATCTAAGCAAATGTGTTACGGTGAAGGGGTTGGTGAGGGGTAGGTGAGTGGTGGGGGGTGGGGGGGGGTTCGAAGTGTTAATTATTATGGGTCATCTGGAGAATATGGAATGTTAAGTGGAAAAATATTCAAAATAGGATTATGCTAAAATTTTGTCTGTGTATTTATTATATTAGAATTAATATTAACGTTTTTCCTAATTTCAAGTATTTCTAAATTATTTATTTGTGGGATCTTATAGCTGAAATGTAAAAATTTTAAACCTGTGTTAATATCGAATGTATGGTCGTATTCTATTAAATGTTTTGCAAAATCAGATTCAATATTGCTAGTTAATGCTTTTATATGTTCTTTAACCCTAGTTTCAAAATTTCTTTTTGTTTTGCCAATATAAAAATTATCACAATCGTTATCATTAAGTCTATATGAAGTCAGGAGTTTATAGACCTCCCCCTCCTCTCACCTACCCCCTCACCAACCCCTTCACAGTAACACATTTGCTTGGTTTAACTTTTGAAAATTTTTTAGTCCACAATAATCCTGATGGAGAGAACATTGTTCCCGAAACATGTAGATTGTTTAATCTAATAAAGTGGTGAAAACAAAGTGATTTGTGTTTTATTTTAATCTAAAGATTTCTTTAACGTTATGACTTTTAAAACGATGAGTGTGAGGATTTGTGTACGAATATGGATAAGTAAAGAATTGCCAAGCCAAAAACAACAGGCTTCTGTTTTATCCGTTCTGCCTCTAAAAGACAACGCGGTCTTCCCCGCAGGGAAAAGCACGTTGTTTCGTTCAAGTGATCCTTCTCTATGGTTTAATTATTTTCTAAAATACGACTAGCGTAATGAGATGCAAACTGTTTTGCGAAATCCGAAATTCACTTTGTACCGGAAATCGTTCCATTCCGGCGGAAGTTTTTAAATGAAAACAACAGAACATGATCCCCAAAGAGCAATGCTACGAAATAGGCTGTTTTTAGCAGCACATCGGAGTGAACCAGGGCTGTAGAAATGTGTACAACATTTATATTTTGAAATATTTTATTGTTGTTTTCCGAATACAGAATCAACATTGTGCTTTAACCGAAATCTTCAACAACCACGCCTGACTTTATAAATTAGCTGTAGATTTTTGAAGATATAAAAATTGTAGGATCGTAACTTCACGTAACGTACGTAACTTCTTTAAAGTATTATTTTTTTTCTTTTTTCTTGTTTTATCCTTTTTTTTCTATTTTTATTTATAAATAAATAAATCATTTTTCTTTAGAAACCGACCGATAGTACCGTATTTTTCAATCGGTTGCAGATTGTTAACTATACATAGTTCCGGCGGATTAAAGTTAGAAAATATAACATCTATAACTTTTTGCATTTGAAGAGAATAAAAGCAAAGACTATAAAGACTAAAGAAACAAAAATAAAAGAAATCTGTTACATCTTATTGAAAATAAGTTTTTAAATACAATTGCAACCTCATTTTTCCTTTTATATATTTATTTATTTCATGTTTATGGAAGACCAACAGCACAAAAAAAAGCATAGAAAACATTGATACAATATAGATGGCCAATTACAGGTCTCCACATTTAGAAATATGTCAGTAATGATAAATATTTATGATATACTAAGGCATATTAATTATATAGAAAGAAAGAATAAAAAAATTTAAACAAACTGAAATCTGTCAGTAATGATAAATTTATGATATACTAAGGCATATTAATTATATAGAAAGAAAGAATAAAAAAATTAAACAAACAGAAATATGTCAGTAATGATAAATATTTATGATATACTAAGGCATATTAATTATATAGAAAGAAAGAATAAAAAATTTAAACAAACAGAAATATGTCAGTAATGATAAATATTTATGATATACTAAGGCATATTAATTATATAGAAAGAAACAATAAAAAATTTAAACAAACAGAAATATGTCAGTAATGATAAATATTTATGATATATTAAGGCATATTAATTATATAGAAAGAAAGAATAAAAAGTTTAAACAAACAGAAATATGTCAGTAATGATAAATATTTATGATATACTAAGGCATATTAATTATATAGAAAGAAAGAATAAAAAATTTAAACAAATGAAAAAGAAACTTAATTATTACGTGGAAAAAAATTCAGCACTCAAAATTTTTCTTAATCTTGTGTGGCTGCACTCGAACAGATCAATATCCAATAATCTTATCAGTTTATTGAATGCATCGCATACCCATACATATGTACATGTGTATTGATATATTGCTGTGTTTGCTAACAAATAGTGGACATTGCTGCTTTTGCTATTTACATAATTGGATATTCCTGCCATTGTTATGATTTTTTGGTCTAAAATCGACATCAACTCTAACTTTAGTAAGAAACGGTCATTATGTCACATGAGACATCATTGGGGGTTGGTTGGTTGAAGTGGATATTACTGTCTTAGCTTTTTACACCACCGGGATATTGCTGTCATAGCTTTCAATATTGATTTGTTCAATATTTTATTTTTGGAAGGAACTGAACTTTATTTCTTATAAAATCTGCAATTCAGTACATTCTTAATTAATAACCCTCGGCTTTTTTTTCATTTTTTTTCATTTCTTTCAAAAATTCACTTTTTTTGGATAATGCTGTTTTCGCTCTTACGCCCCTCGTTTCTAAATATTTTTGACCCTGGTTGTGAAATCTTATATCCTTTAAGATCTTTTGCCAATATCTACAAAGTGGAGAAGATATTTCAATTGAGAATCTAAGGTTATTCCTAGATCTCTCATTCGCAGCGATTGTGAAAGAGTTTCACCACCTAGCGAGTAGGCGTATTTCACCTCTATTTTATCCATACCAGAGGGAGACAGAGTATCAGAGTAGGTGGAGGGGGGAGGGTAGATATTTGCCCGAGAATGTACCTGCGCATTATCAAAGTCTCTCGAATAGTCCACAAGTATCTGTAATCAACTGGACTATTCTCATAAACACTAGAAATATGGAGAAACTACTATAAATATGGAGAAACTAGTAGAACGTTTTCGTGGCACCCTAAAATCAGCGTGTTATATAAAAGATCACAAAAAAGCAAACCGCGCAAGTATGGCCAGCAATCTAAATAAGCGACAATAAATGAAGAAAGTACCTAGCCGGCGTTTGGAAATAAAAAGTGAACCTGTGTTAAATATTGAAGTGGCAATTAGAGTGAAATATAGAACGGTGCCCCGATAAAATTCATGTCCAGTCACTTTGTGTACAAAATAAATTTTTAATTATTTTAAGTACTTAATTTGTCTCCCACACCCAAATCCCATGACAGTATATGACAGTATATTTCGAAAATGGGAACAACTTTGAAACTAACTAATGCTTCTTAATTATAAAGGCGAAAACGGTAGACATACCACATCCCATAAAATAATAATAATTTCGTTGTCTGTCCTTCTATAAGTTCCTGTAATGTCCTTGACTTTTTGAAAAAATATTTTTTATGTCGTTTATTATATTATTTACTTATTTTTTATTTTATCTTTTTTACCCCACCCTTTCTCACGATACATTTTCTATACAAATCTACACCGTCTGATAGATCTTCCTCAATTTTGCATAATTTTTCTTCAGGAACCGGCATGTAAAATTATGTAATTTTTTACAGGTTACTTTTAGTTTTATATTATATCGATAAAGTGACTTTAAACGAAATATAATACAGCATATATAATACTAGCAGCAGAAACTTGACCTACCAGTCAAGTTCCTACCTATGTTATGAGTCTAAAATGTTAAATCAACCATGACATAATATCAATAGTGATGGAGATATGCAATATAAAATTTTGAATTTTTTCCCAATATTTCTGACTTATTTTTTCCAAAAAGTTGAACTATCATTACAGTAACTTATTTCGATTATGAAAAATTCGTTCGCTTTAATACAAGTCGAATAAAATGATAAAAACTTTACAAAACTTGAAAAAAGTTTTTTTTACAGGGTTTTTATCATTTTATACAAGTTGTATTGAAGCAAATAAATTTTTCACAATTGATATAAGTTACTGTAACGATAGTACAATTTTTTGAAAAAAATAAGTCAGAAATATTGAAAAAAAATTCAAACTTTTATATTGCATATCTCTATAAATATTGATATTAGGTCATGGTTGCTTGAATATTTTACACTCATAACATAGGCAGAAATATACCGGCAAAGTTTCTGCTGCTAGCTCTAGTACACCCTTATATTTTTATTCAAATTATTATGTATTTGATTTCTTTGATAATTTGATATACGTATATATTTTAGCAATTGAAACAACTCGGTTTGCATTTATTTATTTATTTACGAAATGATATCTTTATTTCTAAATCAGCAAGTATTTTTCTCCCCTGTTCACACCCCGGATAGCGGGAATGCTCCAATAACTGATGTATTGAAACGAGATTTCCACGCTGTGTTGGGACGTCATAAAACCTAGTCCTGCATCACATCGGAACTTCTGCTTCAGGAGATATTAATATACAGGGTGGCGCGGACCTACACTTTTATGGGTGGATAAATTCTAAAAATGTTCCGGCCGTGTATCAGAATCCGAGATTCCGTTATTGGTTTTTCTTCGGAGTATTAGACTCGAAATGGAAAATTTAACGAACTGGAACGGTGAATACAAATTTACACATATTTTTTTATCAAAATGTTACAAAGTAATTGTGAAATCGGGCTTTACTGATGGCGAAACGTAATTAGTCTTGGACTGGGTTATTCAGAATGTCGACCGGTGTGATCTACAGGTAAATCCGTCTGCTTGCGGGTACCTTGCTACCGCCCGCGTTCACATTTCTACCTTTAAAGGGATAATAATTTTATATTATCTGTGTGTATTGAAGATGTGTCTAGTTTGCAATGACGGCCTTAAAATGGAAACTTATTTTTAAAAAAAAGTAACCCATAAAAACCAAGTTTTTATTATACTCCCTTTCTTTGTAAAATATAACAACAATTAAAGACGAATTAAAACATATAACATAACACTAAACTTACAGTAATTTAATATATTTCTAAAATGTCAAATGCTTTGAGCTTTGATAAGACACTTCATGCTTTGAAGATTAAATTCTAAAAACATTTGTCAATCAATTAAGATTTTCGAAATTCGTCGTGAAGTACCTATTATGTATACCGACGGAGTAATTCAAATTTATAAAATATTCCGCGACGTTATCGGGCCGCCGTTAATCTAGTAATCAAACTTTTCTAATGATTCCAATTTGAAAAAACCAATAAAATTTCTAAAAATCCGAAATTATACTATAATTTTTTTTTTTTAACGAACATTTGATAAATCTTTTTGATCATCGCCACGAGTCTACTTGACAAGTTTCAGCTCGATTGGATCACGGGAAAAGGGATAAAAATCGATCCAAAACTTTTTCGACGACAAGCCGGCAAGCAAGCAGACGCCACAAGTTAAAAGAAAGGAAGTAAAAACGAGCGAGTCTTAGAGTAGTTGTATATGATGTGTAACATTTGACATCTCACAATTATAAATACCAATTGAACAGCAACAAAAGTCAACATCAAAATTTTAAAAATCTAATACCTATGTATTTATTAATTAGTAAATATTAAGTCCTTACATATGAAATTGGCGTTTTGCCGTACTGGCAAATTTGATCTCAAATATCTTCTCTTTGGTTAGGAATTCCAAATCCAAATTTATACAGCTATTTACTCATGTATTTGTGTTTTGAAAATTATAATTCATTTGTTTTTTCCTCAATTGTTTTTTTCTTTGCGTCACTCAGTTTACAAAATGAAAAACTTGAAATATCGCGTTATTTACGAGTACGAGTTCCACCGTGGCACCAGTGCTGCAGAAACGGCTCGAAGGATTAATGATGTGTATGGCGACGGTGCCGCAAAAGAAAACACAGTGCGTTTTTGGTTCCAACGTTTTCGTTCTGGAAATTTCGACCTGCAGAACAAGCCCCGTGGACGGCCGGAGACCAAAGTTGATAATGAAGAATTGAAGGCTATTGTGGAAGCGGATCCATCGCAAACCACATCCGAGTTAGCTGCAGGCTGCGGTGTTAGTGATAAAACTGTTTTAATCCACTTGAAGCAAATTGGTAAGGTGAAAAAGCTTGAAAGGTGGGTACCTCACGAATTGAGTGAAGCAAATCAACAAACGCGCGTTGACTGCTGCGTTGCATTACTCAACCGGCACAATAATGAAGGGATTTTAAATCGAATCATTACCTGTGATGAAAAGTGGATCCTGTACGATAATCGGAAGCGCTCATCGCAATGGCTGAACCCTGCCGAACCAGCCAAACCATGCCCCAAGCGAAAATTGACTCCAAAAAAGTTACTTGTGAGCGTTTGGTGGACTAGTGCTGGTGTCGTTCACTACAGCTTTCTTAAATCTGGCCAGACGATTACGGCAGATGTCTATTGTCAGCAACTGCAAACCATGATGGAAAAGCTAGCTGCTAAACAACCGAGGCTGGTTAATCGCTCTAGGCCACTGGTGCTTCATGATAACGCTAGACCACACACTGCACAACAGACGGCTACCAAATTAGAGGAGCTTCAATTGGAATGTCTAAGACATCCACCGTACTCTCCGGACCTTGCCCCAACAGATTACCATTTTTTTCGAAATTTGGATAACTTCTTGCAAAGGAAAAAATTCAACTCCGATGGGGCAGTCCAAACCGCCTTCAAAGATTTTATTGATTCCCGCCCGAATGGTTTTTTTAGTAAAGGGATCGATGAACTACCTATGAGATGGCAAAAGTGCATAGATAGCAATGGTACATACTTTGATTAAATAATTATTTAATTATAATAAAAAAAAAATCGGCTTTATGTTCCTCCCATACTAAACGCCAATTTCATATGTAAGGATCTAATACAAATAAAGAAAATGTATGTGCATTTACTTATTATTGAATTTTGCTGCACTAGGTAGGTGCCGTATATCTACATACGCATTTTGTTTAGAAATATGTTTGGTCATGTTTTTATTTATTTTCATAAATGGCGATACTGTGCCGACATATATTGTATGAAAACTTTGAATAAATATTAAAAAATAATCACATAATAAATTGTATATAATTTGAGAATGTTAATCATTGAGGATAGTTATTGTTTATATTCATGTAAAAAAAAGTATTTATCGGATAGTTTCGAAGATATAAGCCAAAATATATCAAAGTTGCAACATCCACACGCTTGACACCAGCCTCGCAACATATATACAAAATCAGAAGCTTTTACTGATAGTGTGCGTCTTCGCTGTGATGGCACTTGATGGACATTGATTTGTTTTTAAACGATGATTTTTTTCTCTCTCCGCGTGCGCCCTTTGGTTAATTGCGTGCGTCTTATTTCCTGCTACGTATTTTCGTCCTTTTTCACAAAATCACTGCCACAAGCGAGATGTCAAATCGTTGACGAATTGGAACAGTACATACGCCTTATTGATAAAAATCAGAAATCATGGAAATTTATTGAATACTTTTACGATGGTTATATTATTCTGGCTTCGGAATGTTTTATAGTGTTGAAGCAGCGCAGTCACCTGTTGAGTGTTTCAGAAGCAAATGTCGAACTGTCTGCGCTTATATTGATCCCAGTCCAAAACCCATGCTATTGGTTCTGGTACCTTCAGTCGCAAGGTATTAAACTTCCGGATATAGGATGCGTAAATTTTTATTGTGCAACATTTTACATTTTTTGAAGTTATACTTCTTTAGGCGCGTTTTGGGTGAATTTTTTGTACGCAGCGAAATGCGCGAACACACCATGTTAGGCGTCGAAAAGTGTGTATATTTCGTATTGTAACGAGGCTAAAAATAATCACGCACTCGTGTCAAATGACAGTTTTTTGAAGTTATCATTCATTCCCAATTACACTATCGAAGATTCCAGAACGGCCTAGCGTAATCTACGGCTTTCGGAAAGCATCTAGAAACATCTATAAAAGCCTGGAAGCCACTAGAAAGTTTTCCTTAACACTGGGAACGCCTAGAGGGTTCGATATCAGCATTGGTCAGATAGAAATAAGACGCACCCGGGAGTTGCGTAGTAGTTGTTATTTTTAGCACGCTATAACTGCTTTGATAGCTATAACAGAACCGAAATCAGCTGCGAGCTGCGGGCTAGTGCGGCCAGCCGAGCGATAATTCGACAGCGAATAATCTGAAGAGTTCTTACGTAGCGAAATAAAAGTGCGGAAATTGGATGGAATGTTCTAGTAAATAGTGAATAAAGTGTTAAAGCGATTATAAAGTGTCTATTTCTGAGTGATAAATTTACTAAATAGTTTAATTTAAATAATAGCGTTAACCCGAATAGTGTCAAGTGACTTTGTACCCTTGATTAATTAATTAATAAGTAATTGATAAATCCATTCCATTCGCATTCCATTACGTAATTACATTCCAGCGATTTCATTCATTCCTCCCGCAGCCATGAAACGTGTCAGTATATTGGCTTATTTCACTTTTAAGAGACCCAGACTTTGAACATGGTAGGGGCATGGTGAAGCGCGCATGCGCATTTTTTTCATATTCTATGTTCTAACGCATGGTATACAACAAGGCACGTGGTTTATTTATCTATGCCAAAGAAATATAACTTGTTAAGCGCGTATGCCGTTTCTCTGTTTTTTTAAGATCCATAACGGAAGTCCTATTTGATACAAAAATGTCACACATACCTACCAGACAATTTTTAGGCGACGTATATGACCTACAGTCTTCATTTTTCCACTGGTGGAAACAGGCCGCTTTCTTACAATAGCTAACTTAAAACAAGCGCACGTATAATAAGCGCGATAAAAACCTTTTTTGTACAAGATTTTGTCATTTTGTTTAAGTTGTGTTGAAGGAAATGAATTTTTCATAATCGATATAAGTTACTGTAATGATACTTAAACTTTTTGTGAAAAATAAGTCAGAAATATTGAAAAAAAAATTCAAACTTTGATATTGCATATCTACATAACTATTGATATCAGGTCACTTGCTTGCACATTTTAGACTCACAACATAGGCAGTAATCTACCGGCCAAGTTTCCGCTGCTAGCTCTGGTACACCCAGTATATAGATTAAGATTAATTTAAAAAATATATCAATGTTTTTTCATCTTAAATTATTTTTATTTACGCTCATAGATCAACGAACTGTTGATCTATGAGCGTCTGTTTTTGAGTTCCGGCATCCTGCACTTTATTCCCGACTTCGATATTCGCCGTAACGGTGGATCCCGCGCAAAAATCCACCCCTGGGGAAATGATGCGGGAGTTTGTGTGAAATATTTCTCAATTTACGCCCCTGTGCAGCGTGCGCCGGATACGATACATTATTAGAATTTCAGAAGGCTAACTTTCTCACCCCCTTCCGTCGGCCGCGGGGACGAGTCAATATTCTGACAGTGCTGCTAAAAAATTATCGGTATTTGATTTAATCTACGGTGATGCACTACACCGATATCTCATAAGTATCACAAACTTCAAAGTGGACCCGACACTTAAGTATAACGCCATGTATTCACTAGGAGACAAATTATCTCTCAACATCACGCGCGGCATAGAGTCTGCGTGACGTTCCGCGACGTCGCGCACAACATAGCGGGGCATTTCTACGTACCGCGGAAACGTTGCCATGCGCACGGTACTCGAGCGAGCTCACGAGGACATCGGGCTGCGCGTCAGTATCACGTGGTTATGTTTACAAGTGAATGCGCATGCGCTGTATCTGTCAACTGACAACTCATCGCCGTACAATTTTGTGGGACCATTCAAACCGTGAATACAAAAATAAAATGATGTGAGGGCCAACAGCGTTCCTTAATATTGTCCTGCTTGGCTATGGAAGGCCCGATTATTTGTAATAAATTGTCAAAATTAGTTGTGACATTCGGAGATCGCACAGAATATCCATCCTTCTTTCTCTTTGCAGTAAATAATTTCGCACCTACCACCTTTTTCTCCTCTTACGTTTCGATAAACTCGTTAAAATAAATAGATACGCAGCTGTCAACATAACCTCATCGGGCGACATGTCCGCCGTTTCCGCGACAAATGATATGCGCGTCCCGGTGTGTACACGTCAAATGACCGCGTCATTGTCCCCGAAACATGAGCGTAGATGTTGATGCGACATGCCGCGCGGAATATTTCGCGATTTGTTCCCTAGTGAATGCATGGCTTAAATCACCCGAATCATGGCAATGCTCTCCTCAGCCGCGGCAACATCGATGTTGCCCATCACAAACCCGGGGCCGTTCTACGAGCAAAAGCTCCCGTATCGACCCTTCACTTTCGCTATCCAGAGTGGCATTGTTTTTAAGCTAAGACAGTTTCCTCGCTACACTGCTGACGAAGCAAAAGCACTCCTGCGACTCGAAGAGGAAAGTGTACTAACCACTTCACTGCCAGTGGGGAAATTCACAGTAAATAATAAAATTTAACCAAAAGCAGAGAAATATCAAGAAAATAAATAACAAAGCATAAATTTCATTTAAGATCATGACAGAGAAAACCATCAAACATCCAGTTTTACGAGAAATGGCTCCCACTTTCTACACTTTCGCCACCAGTGTTTGGCATTTTTTTAATGATAAAATGGCCATATTCACTGACACCCGTAGGAGTGCGAGTGAGACGAGGAGTTTGGCACACAAAACCTCTTCCCTGCCTCCAAAGCGCAGGGAAAAAAAAACAATTGCAACATACTTGTTGCCCGTTAAGTGGGAATTCCAAGGTACATATTTATATATAAGAAATGATACAGTTTAAGTTCAAAATATGAATGCACAAAGTCCATGGTGACTACGGTGTGACCAACAAAAGTGTTCAAAAGAGATGAAACCGAACACAAAATATAACAAAACGCATTTCAATGACAGACAAACCGCGCAGTATCGCTCCAGATTTCCACAGACGTACGCTTCCTTCCTATCTAAGAACATTGCTCCGGCTTTAAGAGGGATAAAGCGGGCCTAATTGCTTTCGTAAGGCATTTGCAAAGGCAAATTTTGAGTCGGATCGGTTGAACGGTACAGATTTGCATTGAAATATATCAGGTGGAGGGGAACGGGTATAAGGGGAGAGATGAAATGTCGCCTATATTACCCTCTAGGTCCTAAGGAATAAGTTTCTAAATTTCGAGTCCGATTACTCGAACGGTACAGATTTACATTAAAAATATATCAAGGGTATAAGAAGAGTAAAAGGGGAGGAGGGAATATTATATCTGTTACCCGCCGGGTCCTAAAGCATAAGTATGCAAAATTTGAGTCGAATCAGATAAACGGTGTTAATTTGTATAGAGAACTGACAGACAGACAGACAGACGGATAGACAGACATTGAGTTTTATAGGTATAGAATGTTGTAAATAAATCCATTAAAATGCCTTTTATTTAATTATTAAAGGCTAGGAAATTATCTTCGATCTTTCTTTCAAATTACGCCATCAAATACACAATATAACAATGCGAACCAACTCTTGATTTCGCTCTCAGAACAACGAAAGAATTTCACGTTATATCAATTCCAATTATTATTGATAAATCCCTCGTCAGAGTTTATTGGAATTGTCATCGACTATCTGGTCATCCAATTACGAAATCCACAACTACAGAGAAGAAAAATCCAAAGAAAGTTCCTTACATCTCTGACATACCGACAAGGCCTTAGTGACTTGATACTTATGACAAGAGACCCGAAAGTTTTGCTAAATTTCTTTGGAAACAGGAAAAATCACAAACTCTTTGTCTGACCTCCTGACTTATGAAGATTTTTTGGGGCGAGTTGCTTAAAGTCTTTCTTGTTGTATTCTGCTTTTATCTTGTTGTATTATATTTAAATATATATTTTTATATTTATATATTTATTTATTTGGTACGATATTTCATACATAAAAATATGTCTTTTGGAGAGTCGAAGTGAAAAAATGTATATATACATTTTTGTTGTAATTTTGTTGCTTCTTGAATTGTTAACTAGTGTTTGATTTTGTTGTAGTTCTATTATTTCTTGAGTTTCACATTTTATTTGATTACTATTATTTCATTTATCATACTTATGTCATTCACTTAATGTTTTGTTTTTCTTTATAAATCATTTTATTATTAGTTGTTTTTTGATAGAATTATAGCTTTTTTCAATTTTTATATTATTAATACCTATCAATCTATACATTTTTATGTACGTCATTATCTTTTTCTTTTTTTAATGTACGTTATACCGTATATCAATAAATAAATGTACAATTCTTATATAATACATATTTCATATTACGTCACGTACCTATATTTAATTTTTGCATTATTCTCCACAAAATGAACTAATAGGTCATGCTTATGGTATTACACTTATCTCGTATAATCTTGTATCAATTATTCCATTAAACGCATCACGTTAATGCTGCCATAAAAACGATTATTCTTCTTCTTCTTCTTCTTTTTCAACTTCATTTAGAATTTATGCAGAATTTTCCACTAATAATACTGAATTCCAGCTACCTTTCCATGGCTTTAAGATTTCCCTGGTGGACGCTGTCCTTCTGGTACGCCATGCAGAGCTTTGTATGGAATTCTTGTTATACTTATTCTCTGTACGTATTAATACCAGTATCGTCGACGCTGTCACTTCCATCTAACCACATCTTGAAGCCCGTGCACCTCCCGGATTGCTGTACTCCTTACTAGATCATGTAGAGTCTTCTCAGCAATAGCACGCAAAGTCCTTTGGGATGGGAGATAAAAAAAGGGATAAAAGGGATAAAAAGCCGCGCCAGGCGGGCGACCGTTACAAAAGCACGGACTTGAAGAGCTATTTGAATACCTTGTCGCAAAATATTATTATACTAGCTGTAACCCATCAAAAATTAAGGTACTTTGACATGTTGATTCCTAGGGAATAAGTATGATTTTATTTTATGAAAAAAACTTGGAAAAGCAAAATTACTATAATAAAGTTACGGGCGTTACACGAAATTACGCGTACGGTCAAATGGACGAATGAGAAAACAGACAACAAAATTATTATTGGAATGAATAAACTAA
Source organism: Agrypnia vestita (assembly GCA_016648135.1). Classification (NCBI taxonomy): domain Eukaryota; kingdom Metazoa; phylum Arthropoda; class Insecta; order Trichoptera; family Phryganeidae; genus Agrypnia; species Agrypnia vestita. The sequence goes on along the minus strand of JADDOH010024970.1, from coordinate 28,360 downwards.
GAAGATTACTTTGGCTTTTTACTATGGGTCACAGATTTCCTGAGATCAGATCCTTCCTAGTCATAGGGAAAGACTTCACAATTCCATTCCATATAAAAATACAAGAAACCCAGAGCATCGTATCACTCCCATTCATAAATTATAGTTTTGGTCATAGCCGCAAAATGAGGAAGAATGCGTCCTTAGCTTACTATATATTTTGCTTCGATTACAAGTTTACTTGTAATAAGTAATAAAGATAATACTTTTAATAAACAATAAAAAAAACAATAAAAATATCATAATGGATTTCTGGTACCATGGTCAAGGAGAGACTGGCAAAGTATGAAAGTGGCATGAATTAGGCATCGACCGCCGTCTTTTCCATTAGGTCTTACTCTATCAACGGAAAGAATCACTTTAAGGTTTTAAAAACTAATTATTTCCCATCATTTTTAACAAGTTCATACACAAAAAGCAATAAAGTGCATTGTATTGTTATATTTGAACATGTATTTTTATTCTATTTATCGCAACTTTGAGTTTCATCGCTTAAAATTCAAAGATCTCCGGCATCCACTTAAAACTTTTACATTCAAGGATTTTTTAAAAGGCTTCATTCAACTTGTTTCATTTTAAAGGCTTGCAACACGGTATATAGATTCAGAACAGGAAAAATTTACGTTTGTATATATTTTGTATTATTTTATTGATGCATATAGGGTGTTGTAGATTTTGACAGATACTCAGAAAATACTAAGCCGAAATTATACGAATCGTGTTGCAGGTAGTCAGAAATCAATTTTGTTATTTTTATTGTATATAAAAATATCTCAAGAGAAATGATTCATGCTGACTCAAAATAATTCAGTATTGTAGTAATGTCTTGTCGAAAAAAATGTAGGTAGTTGGGTCAAACAGCATTGTGTTGTCTTGATAATACTACTGAGTCGGATCATACGAATAGGTTGATAGATTAAGGAAACGATACTGCAAATGAAGATAATGCAGCGTATGCAAACTTGCGCAAAGAACAGAGGAGATACTCCACAGTCACTAGGATGAAAAAACTCATATTCCTATTCATAACTCTACAAAATATATTATCAATAAACATGCTGAAGGTAGTATACTTTGCGTTTGCCCATACTACAGTATGGTATAGTTGGCTGGGATAGGACCTTTAAGTCTAATGTACTACCAGTGAAAAAAGTTCAGAGAGTAATTATCAAAGTGATTTTGAGGATACCCTCAATATTCCCGACAAGGGAAATTTTCAACATTTTCAACGTCCTAATCATTAATCAAATCTACAAAAAATTTGCGATACTTCAAATTCACAAAATGTACATCAATAATAGTACATTTGGATGTTTTAGTAATAGACCGAGATCAGCTGGAAATATTTTGATACCTAAATGTAATACCACCAGTACCAGCACAGCCCAACACCATTTTTCCTATCGTGGAGTATCATTCTATAATGCTCTTCCCAATGAAATGAAGACGGAAAAAAATTATGGAAAATGCAAATCTAAATTGAAAAATTTTTACAAAAAACAATCACAATAACGCAATGAAATTTTTTTACCAAAAACAATCAATATATACAAACTTTTAAATGTTATTACAATACCTTCTTAATTTTTATAACTTAATTTAAGGTTTTCTTGTGTATATCTTATTAACTTAATCTAATGTCTTACATTTATGTAATCTTGTACTGTTTATATCTTACTAACTTAATTTTATTTCTTAATTTTTGTAACTTAATCTAATATTTCTTTGTCTACATCTTACTTATTTAATCTAATATCTTGCACTAACGATTACATTAACAATAGATATATACATATATGACAATGCCCCCCACTTTTAAACACGAGAATAAATTCTCATTTAAAAGTGGGTAAGCGTGTAATATAAATGTGTATTAATTATATTATATTGAAAACAGCCGCTCTTAAGTTTGTACATTTACCAAATAAATTTAACCATTAAATTATTATATATTATATAAATTAAAACCAAAAAAACCAAAAAAAATAATAATAATAATAAATATATGTATTACGAGCTGGAAATCGAAGAAGACTTCAATTCGTCATCAAGTCTCCACATCAGGTTGTCCGCTGGCCTTGCTACACTCTCGTTTTGGGAGGATCTCCTGCCGCGCGTGTTCTTAGTCTCACTCTACTCGTATTATGGACCACACCGGACCGTTTCCAAGGCATCCGCAACGGTTTTTCATTCTACGACCTTACCATTCCTTTCGTAAGTAAGTGAGGAACCTCTACAGCACGGTACTAAAGGATACGTATCAATAACATTAATTGTAGGGATGTTGCTCTGCTTCTTTATTGATATGTGTATGTGTCCAGATAATATCCAGATTAATATCCAGATTAATATCCATTTATTTTACAATTTTATATATTACTGAATATTTTGATTAAAATTAATCTTTGACTTGGTAAATAATACTATAAGATATAGTGTTTTTAGTCAATTGAATTATTTAATAATATCATTCAAACATAAAAAGAATATTGCCTGATACTCTTGTCAAAAAAAAATATATATAAATCTTGTAGTGAGGCAAATATAGGATAACTCTTAAATTAAAAATAAATGTTTAAGCAAACACAAATTAATAATCGAACTGGTATTTAAAAGGAACAAAAATTTGTTTCTATTGACCCCATTTTTAATTTCTATTACCCCAGTCATTTTTAAAATGTGATAGATTAACAATAAACACTCAATAGGACTTATTTATTGCAAATCAAAGCGTAACTTTTAATTTATATTAAATTAACTCGTATTTTTATATGTAAAATAAATAAGTAAAAATGCAGACGTAGGTAACGAGTTCTTAAATTTTCGTCACGTATTTTGATGAAATTATATTATTGTGAAATTTAATGGGATAGGGGTGTACTATTTATAAATATGAAACATTGTTTTAAAAGAAACAGTTTGATAATAAAATCGCCAGGCGCTGACCGGTTAATGGTAGGTAGCTAACTGGTAGTTAACTTGCTAAACTTCATTTTATACTTATTATATTGTACTTTTCTCGCAATATTTAAACTTTATTGTATACTTATTATATTGTACTTTTCTCGCAATATCTGATGCGGTTGGCAAATGATGATTGACCACTTCAGGAAAATTACTGCCGTTCTTTTCAAATTACGCGTATCATTTCGATGTTTAGAATTAGTCGCCGGTCGAGCAAACGATAGTGAATATTGCGAAATGTGATCAATTTGCCGCAGAATACTTGGACTGAAAACATGTGCAGAGTTCTTCAGTCTACAAGACGACTTCGAGGTATTTCGCTTGTTAAATCGAGGAGTTCAAAGTACAAAATGTGGGAAAAAATAATTGTTCATAAAATCCTTTTCATCATAATATGCATTAAAGAAATAAAGACAAACGATCTAATGCTGCCAGATTGGAAAGAGAAGATATCGTTTGAACAACGTGTTTTAGATACGATAATCAATGAAAATCATCTGCAGAAGAAATCTGATTTGATCGTCGTGTTATGTTCCAACGAGTACTTTCCTGCCCTCACCAATAAAACTGGAGAATATTATTACACGAAAGACCTAGACTACAATCGAGGTACACCGACATATATTACAACGCTGCCTGGGTTCAAATATTTATTCAACAAAGACTATTTTGAAACAGAAATGTTCAAACACTCGAATATCTTAATAATCATCGACGATCTAGACGAGCGAAGTAATATAGTTAAAGCAGTGAGATTTCGACAAATTTTGAATAGCCCCGATCAAACTGTAATCGTATTTGGGAGGCGTCCTCTTCTACGAATGGAAGCCAGCTCTTCAATGCTAGTTGCTGCATTCTCGAAAAAAGGTAATTTCATAAGCCGCATGAAACTATTAGGCTGCGTGTTCGTGAAAAATACAACATCTTTGAAAAATAAATCTTTGAAAAATTCAACATCTTTGAAAAAAACAGAAATTAACGTCATTCTGCCAGTACTGTCGAGATCTGAGAAAAAACGCAAGTGTTCAGTGAATATTGTGATTATGTTGCTCGGACAGTTAGACCACAACCTCGACAAACAGGTAGCGCTAATAAAACGGCATTATTTTTATAAATTCATGTACATCATAAGCAAATTGATGGATTTTGAATTAACAATTTCTTCAATAAATCCTCGCCACGGTTATTTTTTCGCTGACTCAAAAACTGTCGCAAAGAGCGAGAAGATGGACAGTGCTTCAAAGCTTACCACCATAACATACTCAAATGACCACCAGCTGGCCGGCAGGCTTAGTAATCCTCAACTTTCCTCGGACGCCTTCACATTCGTGAGGACAGAAAAGATTGTGTGGTTAATTGTTAATCTGAACAATTCTTTCATCAACTGGAATTTACTTACGCTTTTCGTTGTTATTGTATTAGCAATCCTTATTATTTTGATTCTGCTGCACACATATTTGTCTTGGAGAAATATAAAACATATTGATTATTTTCCTTCCGTGTTACTTACCGCTTGGTCTATTTTACTTTCTGTATCTATTCCCAAACAACCGAAACATTACTTTAAAAGAATTATTTTTTTATCCTGGACAATCAGCTCGTCTGCGTTGACAATGTGCTATTATTACAAATTGCTCGGTTCCCTGACAACTCCTTCGCAGTTCCTCATCTTGGACCAGGACGAATTGCTCGACTCGAAGATACCAATCTACGCATTCTCTCAAAATTACATCGATATCGCATTCGTAGAAAGTAGAAAAAACCTTACAAGACCGTACGAGTGTTTCTTTAACAGGAATTTTGAAATCCACAACAAGGAAAAAAATTACATTAAATACGTTCAAAATGTTATCAAGAGCGGTAAAGAATCTGCTTTTCTCTTGACTTACAGTTTATCGGTTGAGATTTTACATGAACTACCGTCAGTTCACTATTACTACCTTAAGGAGGAGGTGGCTAAATTCCCAATCTATTTTTATTCTCAAACTGTAACTGATATGTACAAGAAGATCAAGAACAAAGCGGATATTCTGATTCAAGCTGGAATTTTGGATCGACTTGTTATGGATTATAAAGACCTACCAAAGAATGTACCGATGCGTGATGACAAAACGAATATAAAAATTTTTGTAACAGTATATATTATTATGGGGGTTATTTATATGTTCAGTATGGTGGTTTTTATTTTTGAAATTTTGTCTAAAAAATTCACGAGACCTAGAAATTTTATTGACAAGATATGAATTAAATATATAAAAAAATAATCATGTATGGAAAATCACGTGAGAAATGAATATTTTCCATGAGGAAACAATGTACTTGCTTTGATTCCACTTCTTTGCATTTCGCATATTTATTGCATAATCAATCAAACAATTTATCTCAATAAATTGTATTTATATTTATAGTTAAAGTCAATGAAATAAATGTACGTCTATAGTATTTTAGTAAACAGGGTTATTTGGAAAACATTAATAACCTCACAGGACTTTATTCCTGCTTTAATTATGAGTCGAAAATTTTCAAACAACCGTGACTTAATAGCAATAGTTATGGACATATGCGACATCTTCGTTTGCATTTTTTTCAATATTTCTGACTTGTTTTTATAAAACGTTGGATTATCATTACAGTAACTTATATCGTATTAGAAAAATGCATTCCCTTTAATACAAGTTAAATAAAATAATAAAAACCTTCCAAATCCTATTCGAAAATTAAAATTGTTATTTCTGCAGGGTTTTTATCATTTTATTTAACTTGTATTGAAACGAATGATTTTTTCGTAATGTATGATGGATATATGAACTGTATGATAATTTAACGTTTTATAAAAATATGTCAGAAAAATATTTTAAAAATGCAAAACATTGATATTGCACAACTCCATAACTATGAATATTTTCAAACAATTTTTATTAATCAATTAGAAAAGACATACAGAAAAAATCAAATTAACGAAAAAATATTTTAACTGCCAACGGGACCAGAACCACGGACCTCCAATTCTATCCGGGAATGGCGCGTTATCCAATTTCGCCATAACAGTCTGGTAAGTTAACGAAAATTTTTCGACCTTATATGTAGTCTCTTTTTGATTGATCAACATTTTTTATTCCATTTTTAAAGCAATCCACTTTTTTATAATGCAATAGTCACGAATACCTTCGCGTATCTACCGCTAGAGGACGCCAGAAATTAATATTTCATTTTAATTTTTTGGAAACATTTGATACAACACATTTATATTAAAGGAAAAACATTCTTATTGTGAAGTTGCAATTTCAGAACAAAGTTCTGTGAATTACTAAACAATTTTTATTAATCAATTAAAAAAGGCATACAGAAAAAATCGAATTATCGAAAAAATATTTTAACTGCCACCGGGACTCGAACCACGGACCTGAGTATGACTCTGTGATGAACTCCTATGATTGGCAGTCATTAATTAGTTTCTTGTAGGTGTAATATGTTTAGATGAGATTTTTTAGGTGTTACATTTTTTGTGTGAATTTTTTGGTAGATGTGGTATTTTTTTGATGAGATTTCTCATAAAAATGTTTCTTAGACGTGACTTTTTTACATGTTATATTTAAAAAATCTTTAAAAATAAAAAGTATTTTTTAAAACTGTATAGTAATGTGATCTGGCCATAAAATCAGTTAAGAGTGCTTAAGTTAATTTCGTCAATTGCATAGTGGTGGTTTTGTTTGTATACCCCTCGTATGGTTAAATGAACAAAAAAGAATTTTATATAAATAGTCGAATCATAAGAGTATAACTCTGTAACTTCTATGATTGGCAGTCAGTAATTGTTTGTTGTAATTGTATAATGTAATAAGTATAAATGTAATAAGTATGTGTTATATTTTAAGATGAAAATGTTCATAGGTGTTATATTTTTAATATGAGTTTTTAGATGTTATAATTTATATACGAGATTTTTGGTAGATTTGCTCTCGCCATAAAAGCAGTTACAAGTGCTTAAGTTAATTTAGTCGATTGCGTAGTGGTGGTTTCGTCTGTATGCCCATCATATGTCTAAATGAACAAGACAAGAATTTTATGACAATCGCAATTATTTTTTAAAAACTTTAATGTTATGTGCTCTGGCCATAAAATCAGTTACAGGTGCTTAAGTTAATTTCGTCAATTGCATTGTGGTGGTTTTATTTGTATGCCCCTTGTATGACTGAATTAACAGAACAAGAATTTTTATAGCAATAGTCGGGTCATAAGAGTATGACTTTGTAACTTCTCTGATTGGTAGTCAGTAATTAGTTTTTTGTAGGTGTTATATTTTAAGATGAGTATTTTTATAGATGTTATATTTTTAATGTGTAGTTACATTTTTAAGATGAAATTTCTTATGACTGTCATGTTTTTTTACGTGAAACTTTTTTATGAATTTTATTTGTAAATGTTATACTTAAAAAAATCTTTAGAAGTAAATGGTATTTTTTTAAAACTGTAATGTAACGTTATATTGTAAACAGTATTGTTCATAATGGGGTGAGAATCGGGAATGTGGAGGTGGGGAGATTGCTATTTGCAGATGACGTCGCCTTGCTGGAAAGATTACCAGAGGAGTTACAACTAACCGTCGAATAATTTGACGAGGAAACAAATCGAGCAGGGATGAGGCTAAGCGCTGATAAATCCGAAATCATGATGATTGGCAGAAGCGACGATCAATGTACCATAACGTGCCAGAATAAACTTCTAAAATAGTAATAACATCCCAGGATGGAAAGCAAGAAAGTGAATTGGATGGGAGGATATGAGCCGCAAGCCAGGTAGCACGATATCTGTATCATCCTGTACTTTAAAAAGCAGAGCTCAGTCAGCAAAGTTGGCAGTATATAAATCAGTTTTCAAGTTTTCAGGTTTCAGTTTTTATTTAGAGCACCGGATCTTGACCGAAAAAACACGCTCAAGGCTACAACAGAGATGAAATTTCTACGAAGAGGCATTTCTAGTAGGAGTTACCAGAAGAGTTACCAGAAGAGACGGAATCAGAAATACTCAAATAAGATAATATTTTGAAGTAGAACCCTTATTGACGTTTATCAAGAAATCACAGTTAAGGTGGCTGGGACATATCCTGCGGATGCCGGCAGATAGACTGCTAAAGCGGACCAGGCAAGACCAGAATGCGGAAGACCAAGAGGCCGTCCTAGGAAGAGCTGGCGGAAACGGTTGGAGGACTGCTGCGAAGTGAGGTTGCAACTAAATTGGGCTGACGTGGAGAGCGAAGCCCGAGATAGGAAAAGTTGAAACCTTTTATGCAGTGCAGGAACCCATACTCCACAGGATAAGAGGAAGATGAAGAAAACGTAACGTAACGTTACTCATTCAACATACTTTTATTTAAATTATTTTGAATTTGAAACTTCTTTCTACGAAATATGAAACATTTTAACAAACATAAACAAAACTAATTAATTACAGTAGTTTGAATTATAAGTTATACAAAAAAAATTTAAATTCTATCTATTTGTATAACCCGTGAAAAAAATATATTGAAACTTTTTACTTAAGTATTGTGCGTTGTAATGCAAATAAAGTAATAAATTATAGTTGAATGTACTCTTACACATATTAATGTTGATAAATAATTAAAAGTCTATAAAAAATTATTAAAAAAAAAAAAAATTGTAATTTCAATCCTCTACTTTTAACTCCCTCAGCCAAAAGGGTATAAGGGACATTCTAGTGAAAGTGGATTTATGCTCAAATTAACTTACTATTAGGCAGGCAAAAGGACGTTTGCTAATTTCCACTCTAAACTTAGTTTCTGAGATTTTAAGAAGGGCTTACGTGACAATAATTACGAAAAAAAGAAAGATAAAAGGGCGTTTGCCACCTTACGCCCTTTTGGTTGAGCGAAAATAATCACTTAGGCTCCTAAGACTGTAAAGGAATTTACCGCTAAAGCAGTTATGGGAATTTCGAGATTTTTCTTATCAAACGTGCCATTTCTACTAGTCCTTCCTCTAGCTTCGCATTTGAATGATAGTTTTTGGTATTTAAAGTATCTATTTAAAATTTGTGTTAATTTTTATTAACTATTTGAAATTCCCGGTAAATTTTATTCTCAAATTTAAGTAGTAAACTTTAATTGTATTACCATGTAAAGATCTAAAGATTTTTTTTATGTATTTTCCGCCAATGAGAGAGAATTTGTAATTGAATTCTTACATTGACTTTATTATAAACTATTGAAATATTCAAATCCAAGAAATTTATGCCAGAATTTTTTATTTTTTATAATAAGTTAAATCCTTCTATGTTGTTTATTTAAGAAGTTAAGTTAAAATTTTAGTTATATTTCAGTACCAGTCAAAATACATAAAATAAAATCAACAAAACTTTTCCAGAAATTTAAATAATCAAAGCATCTAACTTTTTATTAAAAAACAAGAAAAGTTGAACAGAATTGGGATGTTTTTAAATAATAATTTCCCAGAATTTTCAGAAACAGTAACAACTAACATCGAAAGCGAGTAAAATTTTTTTTATAATTAATTGGAAAACTTACGTGCGGATAGTGAAATTACAGTGTATTATGCTAATAATAAGATTAAGAACCCTTTTAACGTTTGTGTATACCCCCTATAAAAGTTTAAGTTTTTCCATGGAAATTAATGCAGTATCTTTTGCTTCTTCGCTTCTTATTCGTCAGAGATAAAGGAAAATGATGAGATCATGGTTAATTTTTAATGTAGAACTCTATAATCACATATAGCGCTCAAATGTATTTGTTATTAAGAATATTGCTGTCTGGAATCCCCGCGTTTGAAAATTATCATTAGTGCGCAACATAATTTGTCACCAAAAATATCACATTTATATCTATTTGGAAATCTATCCTAAATATTACTTGTCATTAGTGTTTGAACAGAATTGTTTCTTAAAATCATACAGACAATCCAAAAAACCTTAATTAATTTTTAAAATTATAAAGAATCTATTTCTAATACTTTTAATATAAATATAAGTTGTTTAATGTAAAATATTTTAATTGATAATGACCTCAATAGGCGAAACGCGTCTCTGAAAATTAAAAAGGTATAACTAAAAAACAATTGTTATTATTTCCGTATGTCATGGTTAATGAAGAAAATAAAGTATGTAGTTAGTGCTGGCTAAAGAAAACAAACCAAATTATAAACAAAAATATCTACGCCGCAAGAGTGAAATAGAAGCGAAAAAATACGATGCATATGGAATTGATAAATCAAAAAAAAGTGAAAAATAATCCTGGCACTGAGGCACGAATGGAATTTAGAGTCTATACTTAGATGATTTAAAGGTTACGTTACGTCTTAAAATCGTAATTTTTAGTACAAAATAACACCTCTAAGGCGTCGTTAAAATCGTCAAAGTATTGATTCTAAATTCAAGCCCGAATCTAAAAGATGTTTAAATAAATGTAATAAATAGCTTAACCGACGGTGAATGTCGAAAAATATTTCGACATAGACCGAAAAAATTTAGACCATCAACAAGATTTTATTTTATTAAGCATTGATAGATTAAGACTGCCATGGAAACAGACGAAGATGATGAGAACTGAACTGAACATGAACTTGCTTATACTCTTAAGGGAGAGTTGAGGAAATTTTTAGTGGTAGCGCAGAACATGAGATTCAACCTAAAAATATATAGGGACCCGCCCAACTAATTCCTTCTAACAGAAAATACTTTTGAACTATTATCAGTCGTAGTCAATCAATTAATCAATTAAATAATCAATTAAATTTAACTACTAGTACAATTCTATTAATTTTTCCAATAATTTTGTGTAATCAAGAGCATTAGAAATAGTATTTAAAAATATTTTTTTTAATAATTTAGAAAACCATAAAACAAAAGACATCATTGATTTTTATATTTTGACATGTATAAAATACTCTGACGATGGAAAGGTTTTTCCAAAATATGTAGGTGTAATTAATGAATATAAGTCGATTAAAAAAATAATAAAATAAATTTATTAAAATGTCAATCTACAAAGTTGGTCAACCAATTGAAAAAAAAAATTATATCTAATGTTCAGGCTCCCATCTGGTGTCACCCTTTAAGGGTTAGTGAAGCGGACCCACCGTATACCCAGGGCCGTGTGAGCAATAGCTCCAATATTGGTCCTGCACTTTCGCCACCCAGTTTGGCATCAACCCCATAAGGGTTAATCAAAAGTCATTTCTACTGAAAACAAATTATCGGTAAACGCTGTACTGTAGTTTATTCTGCCTGTATATAATGCTGAAAGTATGCGCGTAGAGCTGAGAAATTATGATTTCTGAGAAATTGTGCACATGTCTCTGAGAAAGTATGCAGGTGTTTCTTGAAAAGAAATGCCGATAGGACTGAATGGGAGACATCATTGCTAAAGTGTTATTGTTTCGATTTTATAAATTGATCAAAACAACTACGATTAAGAAGCGCATATCCGTGGTTTAATCCGCAAACGAACCAACTCAAAAATTGAAAAGGACTAAATAAACTTTTTTAAGGGATGTTCATTATACTAAATGTTAACCTGTTCCGGATGCACAAAGACTGTCTAATGGGGGCGAAGTTAAATTACTAAATAATCTTTCATAGATTTATTTATTAACTTTTTGCATACATACTGTTTATTATAATGGCGGGCTTATTGCCAATTGGAAATTTTTTCCAAACAACCACAAAATTAAGTGCATCAATTAAAGTACATTTCTGTAAAACAGTATTACAATAACAAAACAAGCTCCATGATAACGAGACGAGTAGGAGATGTTCTGGTTTATGTTTTCTGGGGTATTGTGCCGTGTTTTACGACCTTTCTCACCTTTACGATCTTTATGACCTTTCTGGCCAGATAGGTCGTAAAAACACGGCATAATACCCCAGAAAATATAAACTGAACCTGAAACGTGAAAACCTAAGAATATTCTTAGAGTAGGAGATGGATGGGGACAAGGAAGGGTTACAATTGGATTTGGGAAGGATAAATCTACTTTAGTGAAGCCAGGTTAGTCTGTGATATCTTGATTGCACTTCGATGAGGGGCTGAAGATTTCAGAATTATGTGTAGAAATGGTTGAAAGGGTAGAAAAGGAAAAAAAAAATAACATCCCAGGATGGAATGCAAGAAAGTGAATTGAATAGGAGGATAAGAGCCGCAAGCCAGTTAGCACGAGCCCAGTTGCCAGTATTCAAATCAGTAGTGTACACCCTAGTGTATGGCCACGAGCACTGGATCTTGACCAAAACCGCTCAAGGCTATAAGCAGCCGAGATGGGATTTAGTTAGAGTTATCAGATGGGATAGAATCAGAAATATAGAAAGTCTCGAAGTGGAACCCTTATTGATACTTATCAAAAAATCACAGCTAAGGTGGCTGGGTCATATCTAACTGTCAAAGTGGATATTCCAAGCAAGACCAGAAGGCAGAAGACCAAGGGGCCATCCCAGGAGGAGCTGGCGGTAACAGTTAGAGGAGTGCTGCAAAGCGAGGTTGCAATTAAATTAGGCTGACGCGGATAGCGCATCCCAAGATAGGAAGAGTTGGAACCTCCTACGCGGTGCAGGGACCCCGACCCAATAGGGTAATGGGTAGAAGAAGAAGAATAAGAAGTGTATAAATAGACAGTGAAGTACTGTCAGCCAAACGGAGGGGAAGAACATCATTAGGTAGAAAGTTGAATGAATTAATTTAAGTTTCAGTGAGGTGAGCGGAGATGCATAATGAAGTAAAGATTAAACTTATTATAATGTTTTCGGATAACAAGCCAATGGAGAATATTTCGGTAAGTTATATATACTCCATTTCCATTTCCACCACAAATGAATTCAAAACGAAATCGAAATTCTATGTTGTCCAAAGTCTAAACAAAAATTGTAGTTTTGAAAAAATAATACTGAACTAAAATATTTAGAGTTCAGATAAAAATTCAAATGGAGGCAAACTCTACGTGTGCTACGGTTGAGAAAAAACTATAAATTTAAATTATTGAGTGATCACAAAATATTTTAGAATTTGTGTTCTGAAAATTCCGAAACCTGATGGTGTCTTAGAATTTAAATCAATATAACTATTTATTATATAAAGTATTTAAATCGATCATTTATATAATGATTTCTTAATGAAAATGTATAAATTATGATATGGAAAATTTAATTTAATACCAATAGAATATTTTTAAAAGATACCCAATACGTAGCCATCAACTTGCATTAGTTTGAGTGTTGAACTACTAGTGCATAAGTCATGATATACTTGTAGCTACAAAATTTGAACAGTAATCTAATTTGCATCCTATTTTTCTAAAAATAAAAGGCAGAAAGCGCTTCTAGGATTAAAAAAATATTTGTTGATGTTTGCCTAATCTAATTATAGATATAAAGGTCCAAAAAACATTAAAATGAACATTCATGTTACTTTCGCAAATCAGCCAAATTCCAAAACCATTTTATATTTTCGGTATTTCAATTCAGTCAAAAAATATTGCTTGTAAGTACAATATAAATTGAATCATCAATAAAATTTCAAAATTGCCACGTTGAATAAATATGTAACAAAAGGTCTTTTATAATTTTATAAATTCACTTGGTCAAATAATTTTACAGTTGTTTGAAGCTTCTCAAAATTTTCTAAAAACGGAGTTGGCTGATTTTCAGACTAAGCCGTCGAATTATTCAAAGAAATTCTTGAATGAAAATTGTTCGAGTACATTTCGAGCAAAATGCAGTCAGTCGTTTGAGGCGCACCCTGGGTGATGCTTTAAAACTATTTTAACCAAAAATATTCATTTTTTGCTGAATGATGTTGCAGAATAAACTATTGTATTATATTATGTTAATTATCGTGGTAAACGAGGAGGCAGTAGCTAACGAACTGATGATACCGCATTGGGAAAAAGATATGGCAGTTGAACAATATGTGTTGAATAAAGTGCTGCGGGAAAATATTCTAACGAGTCCATCCCTTATAATCGTTTTGGGGTCCAACGAAGACTACACGGATATTACCAACAACACCAGCAAATACCTGTACACAAAAGATCTAAATTACCACCAAATCGGATCAGCGTATTACGTTTTAACCATGAGACAATTCTTGGCTTCGTTTGGGAAATTTCAATTTCAAATTGAAATGTTCAAACGCTCTGATGTATTATTTATTGTGAATGATTTGGATCCAGCAGTGATTGAAACAGTAGGACATCATCAAATTATTAAGGACGAAAAGCAGATATTTATAACTTTTGGAAGAGATCCCTTCCCTGTGCTCTCATTTGATCCTTCCATGCTGGTTGTTGGGTTCTCACAACATAAGTGCATATTACAGCGAATATATTTATTCAAATGCTTTTTTAAAATAAATGTAAAACATTACGATAGATCGGACAAAGATATCACAATACCAGGAACAATAAATACGGAACAAAACAAATGCTGTGTCCAAGTTATACTAGTTCTCCAGGGACGATTACAAAGAAACCTCGAGGAACAGATTGCCACCATTAGAAATCACTACTTTTATAAATTCATATTTGCTATTAGCAAAGTTTTGGACATTGAACTGGAGATTTCCACATTAAATTTACGTTTCGGTATGATAAACATAAACTCCAAAGGTGACGTTACGGTGGGTAGAAAAGGATTTTTTAGAGGGTGTGCTAACGTATATTATTTCTCAGAGACCCATCGTCTGGGCAGCAAGAATAGTAACCTTCAAATCTATTCAGAATCCTTCGTATTTTTGAGAACAGAAGAAATAGTTTGGTTGATCGTAAATCCTGAAATTTTATTCATAAACTGGACGCTACTCATTTACTCCTTAATAACTATTATAAGCATCATGATCATTCTGATTCTGCTAAATATATACGTATCCAGAAGGAATGTACATTGTTTAAAGAGTCTCCCTAATGTGTTGTTGCTCGCGTGGTCTATTTTGCTGTCAGTATCCATTCCCAAACAGCCCAAGCATTACTTCAAGAGAGTTATGTTCTTGTCATGGACGATCATTTCTTCTGTCCTCACAATGTGCTACTATTGTAAATTGCTCAACTCCTTGACATCGCCCACACAGGTTCTTATGGAAGATCAGGATGAATTACTAAGATCAAACGTTCCAATTTACGCGTTCTCTGAAGATCACGCAGATATCGCTTTTACCACCCAAATCGACAGTGGCAAAGGCATCGTTAAACCCTACGAATGCTTTTATAATCATGAAACCATGAATAATGTGACTGAGGAGAATTACATGTTGTATGTTGAAAATATCATAAGAAATGGGAGACAATCTGCGTTTCTTCTAGATTACACTTTATCCAGAGACATCTTACGGAATCTGCCACATGTTCATTATTATTATCTCAAAGAAGCGGTCGCAAAATATCCAATTTATTTCAGTTCTCAAATTGTAACTGAAATGTCCAAGAAAATCAAGACCACAGCTGAGCTCCTGATTCAAGCCGGATTTTTAGACAAACTTATCAATGATAACAGGGACCAGCAAAAAAGTTTATCGGTGCAAGTCGAAAACGTCAATTGGAAAACATTTATCACTATTTATATTATCATGGGAGCAGTTTATTTTTTGAGTTTTTTGATTTTCATTTTTGAAATATTGTTCAAGAAATGGGTAAATCAATAATATTTTTTTGTAAATATTATTATTATCATTTTTGCTCTCTTTACCTATTATTATGCATTTATATTTTTCATTTGTCGAAAGGTTAATGTGCGTCCATCCTCTAAACTGATATCGAATCCGGTAGACATTGAAAACTGTCAATATGATTTATATATTTTTTGTTTTTTAAATGAATATTGAATTTGTATTATTTTATCTTAGTGCCGATATTTCATATAATTATATAGACCTATTTAATTTATATAATTCATAAAAGTAAACATTTTTTTAGCCACTTGTGTATTGAAAAATATCAACATGTTTCAGCGCCCATGGCCCCTTAGGATACAATTTATACTAACAAATCAAAAATCGAAGTGCCTATAGACAATCAAAGTATAAAAATTATATATGGGAAATGAAAACTAATTAAGTGCATACTAACATGAAAACTAATTAAAAAGATAACTATTTGTAAAAAGGACCTGGTTATTTATAATATTCAATTTACTATTAACACTTTTTCTCGTTTCCAAAATTTCTAATATATTTTGTAAAGATACATATACAAACATTCTAACCATCTGTATTCTCAAAAACTATCGGCATTTCTTTTATTTATTTATCTTAATTATTTAGTTCCACACATAATGTTGTGTGGGCTAATACATGATTTCACTCAAACATATTGCATTCCATCTAGTCATTTAAAAGTTTTTACATTAAAATTATTGCACTCCTGTTTAAACCTCTTTATATTTACCGAGTTTTGAATTTCCTTTAGTAGGTTATCGAAGATTTTTAGACCTTTGTATACCATACAATTTTGTTAGGTATTTTTCTTCTTCTTCGGTAGTCTTATGTTGTCGCTTCCTTTTGTATTGTAAGAATGAAAATTCCTATTCAGCTTCATCCTGTCTTCAAAGTATTTGGGTACTAACCCGTGTTAAATTTTAAATATTTACACCAATACACTTCATTCTTTGATTTACTGTTTCTAGTCCTAGGGTATTCAAAATTTTTGTTTTTTTGTTCTCCTATTTATTTATTTATTTATTTTTAATTTATTTATACATATAAATGAAGGTAGTTGCTTCGCTAGACAATGTCTGTTCTGAAGCAACTACCTGTACAAGTTTAGACATTATCAAGATATAATATATATAATATATATAATATATATATATTACTCTTCAATATTATGCGCAAGGCTCTGTTTTGTACTATTTGAAGTTTTTTTTAGCATTTCTTTGTTGCTTATAAATAATATACTGGAAAAATAATCTATCTAAATAATCTATGTAGGGAAATCATAGTGTTAGTGGTTATATATTTTCTTATTCTTTCAAGTAAGGACACTTTTTTGCGATTTTCTTCACAACATATTCAGTATTTTTAGTAAAGGTTCAGTATTTTTTACACTAAGTAGATTGATTAATGTTCCATTACTTGTGGATAATTTTAACAATGAATGAAATATTATTAAATATTTTCGAACGGCCTTTAATTGCGTTAGATTTCCGTTAATCATAAAACAAAAAATAATTATTAAAACGATTCTCAAAAAACATTATGTAGAATATTGCTTTTTATTCTACTTTAAAAGAATAGTCGTAGTTATCATTACCAATGCTAAATCTGTGTATGCAATAGGAAAGACTAAATGTCTCTAGCATAATTCATTCGAATAAATAAAATAAACAGATTTGTAACACATACAACATAAAAAAAATGATAATTTGTGGATGTCTTGCGGGGGAATTGGTAAGCGTTGAATTGTGTAAAGTGATCACTTAATCCACCCCGTACAGGTTTTAAGCCCTGTATCACCTTATATAAACTTATATATATTTATAACCATTCCCATTTAAATATATATGTTTCATTTCTAGAGTACCTACAGTTCTGAAGATACCGTACTTGTTGAAATTTAAAGACCTAACTCTTAACAGTAAAATTCTGTAACTCTAATTTTAAATTTTCTTTCCTATTTGACTCAGTAATCGGGTCAACTAATTTCAAATGGCTACAACTCATTATAAAATAATCTAGTAAGGTTATAAAATCTCTTGATTATGTGTGATTCAAAAATAAGCGTTATTTCATATCTGCACATTAAAATAGCGCACCTTTTAAAAAATCCAAATATTATTATATTATTGTCTGTCTGTACCGTAAGGCCATAACTTCCTGGAATTCACAACTAAAAATCGAAATTATACGGCTGGAGAAAGACTCGAACCTCTTGGCAATGTGGCAACTAACCGACGTACCCACCACCGCTTCTCAGTGGCCCACAAAAATATACTGTATATACAATATACTATAAGGGCGAAACTATTTCATGAACCGTCAATATACGCCTCCTACGTTAGACGTTTGACATTGACTTTTTATTTTATTACTAGCCGTGCACTCGTGAAAAATAACGGGGGAGGCGTAAATTAATGGATTGCGTCTTAGCTAAGCCCTGCTTTTACATTGTGTAGTATACATAGTATATTTTCGATGGGCCACGGAGAAGCGATAGTGGCTATGTCGCCTACTCGCCGCATTGCCACCGTGTCCGAGGTTCGATTCTCTCTCCAGCCGTGTAATTTCGTTTTTTAGCAGTGAATTCCAGGACATTACCGTCTTACGGAACAGACGGACAGTAATATTATTATATTTAGATCTATAAATAAATAAATAAGTAATGCTTAAATCTTGTTTCGTGATTTTTCACGGGTGTACGACTAGTTATATTATTATCCCATGAAATTTATTTTTACTCTGTTTAAATTAACTTTTGCATGTAAAGTGTGTTTTTCATTAATTGTTAATAATTTAATCAACGTGTCCTTACAGTTTTGTCCTTAACAAAGTGAGCGATTTTAAACAAACAGTGTGATTTTATTTAAAATATATTATGTATAACCACAATATGTTTACTTGCTGTGTAAGTTTAAAATTAGTGGGATTTATATTTTCTATTCAGTATTTGTACATTATTTGAACAATATTTATATATTTGTAATATTCAGTATTTAAGCTTCTATTCTATGACTGTATTAGCTGGACAGCTCTGAAAAAAAAATGGAACGATAATTCTTGTCCTCAGATGTTTTTCTATTTAGGAATTGATGATTTAGTTAAAAAAATGATTTAGATGTTTTCCAGCTTAAGGCCATGCGCACTGTATGCCCCAGATCACCATTACGTCATACAACAAATTATGCAAATAGTTTTTTTTGGTGTTATATCAATATAAATATTTTTAATCAAAACTCTTTTAAATAAATCAATAATTGTTGTAATCATTAAGATATTTTATGATATTAGTGTGAAATGTAAATCTATGTTATTATTTTACTTAACAATGAGACCAAAGTATATTTAGTTTCATTGTGAAATTATTTAGTACATTTATGTATAAATCAATTTATTTAAATAAATTTCTTTGTGCTTTTCTCTACAATTTATTTTACTTATTAGGTTATGTCAAGCTTACTCCTTAACTGAAAGAAATAATGATTTTCTAAAAGAATACAGAAAAATCCCTTCTAAAAGGTAGCTGGCTTATTTATACATAGAATTTATCAGGGTAGATTTCAATTTTAAATACACTGTGCTGTAAATTCTCGAAAGAATACGCGATTTTCGAATCGTCGTCGTGTCATTGTAGTCACATTGAGTATTTCCCTGAATACTTTCTAATTTAATTGTACAATTTATTTAAATACGCTGAGTTGAATAAATTATTATATTAGAAATAATATGGTAGATGACTGAGTTTATTTATTCAGATGTCAAATCAATAGTGAAGCTGGAGATTCAATTTTTAACATACCATAAAAACCTTTCATTCATAAGCATTTCATTAATTCATAATAGATGTAAAAGAGTAATGCCTTCAGATAAATATTGATAATTGTTAAAATTAACAACATTTTAAATAAATTTAATTGTTATTTGGAAATAATATGATATTTTTTATATAATTCAACTGATTCTTAAAATTTTATCAAAACTATTGCATTGTCATCTGGAATACATCACTTTGACAATTTTTAGGACGATTTTTTTTTAGAAAATTGGTTAAGTGAGCAAAATCAAGAGCGTAATTTTTTTTAGAGGTTTTAGCTTTTTTGATGACAGGCAAAGCACGGTCGCCGAACAGAGAGAATATCGTACATTGACCCTGCGCTACGTATCCTTGTCGCTCGCGTACAATTATGTTGCTGCCACGCTCGTTCGCTGTTCCTGTGCGAGCGTGACAGCAACATAATTGTACGCGAGTGACAAAGATACCTAGCGAAGGGTTAATGAACGAAATTCTCTCTGTTTGGCGACCGGGCTTTAAGTGCTACTCCTCTAGGTACTATAATAATTTCAAAAGCTTAATCATATACATAATAATATGCAACAATTCATGTTCAATAATAAATCCAAGAAAGGAAATCAAATATCTTGGAGTAATTATATACCAACATCTTAAATGGCATAGCCATATCAACGAATTTACCAAAAGAATTAGAAGATGTACATATATTCATAGGTAATTATGCAACTCACTACTCTAATATGGAATAATAGGGCGGGGTGGAACTTATAATAATATAATTAATCAAATTAAAGTAATTCAGAGAACAATTATTTAAATCATACTTAAAAAAAATCAACATTCCCCACACAAACACTAGATATTCCAAATATTTCCAGTCCCAAAGGAAGAAACTATATACAAAAAAATATCAATTATGCAGCTCATCAACGAAAACCAACATACAAAATTAGAAAAAAATACATCACCAAGATTACAAGACAACTTTAAAATCCCGAAATGCAATACAAAAAAATATCAACAAAACTTCGCATACTCAGGCATAAAAAATTTTAACAATCTTCCAATCGAAATTAAAAATATACAAAACAATTGTAAAACAAATTAAGAGAACATCTCAATAAACACAACTAGACACCATTACCCTCAAAATCAAAAACATTTTACTCCACTACTTCATCCCATATATACAATATAGTATAAACTAATTATATGTAACAATGCAAAGTACCTCGTCCGAGCACAATGCTCTTAAATGGAGAGGTGCTATGTATAACACAATTTTATAAGTTACGTATTTTATTATTTTAATAGACTAGAAAAAAATTGTAATAAACTGTGTGTGAAAAAAAAATATTTACATAGTACGTACATTGCAGGTCTGTTCAAAAAATTTGCAAGATTGCATCACTTTTTTATCTCTACTTTATAATGACTTTTTGAATCTTCACCCACATCAGACCCCGACATTTAAATTCAACTTTCTATCTATACAGGGCTTTCCGCTTCATGTTAAGCTGACAGAAGTTCACTATTCAACACATGCATTCACAATACTAAAATGCTCAGCTCTTCAT
The DNA here is from genome assembly GCA_016648135.1 of Agrypnia vestita. NCBI lineage: Eukaryota > Metazoa > Arthropoda > Insecta > Trichoptera > Phryganeidae > Agrypnia > Agrypnia vestita. The sequence goes on along the minus strand of JADDOH010024970.1, from coordinate 7,323 downwards.
TCGAAGTGCAATCGGCTAGACTGTGGAGTCAACTATGCTTAGACATCTCATAATTAGGGGTCAAAACTGTTTTCAAAAGCAGATTAAAGCAATTTTATTATTTCCAAAATCTATTTTGACCTTTCCTTGTCAACATCCATCTCCAACTCGTTTCGTTAAATGGAGCTAGTAGAGTAAGGGCCAGCGACCGCCGGACTTATGCTTTGGTATCTAACCTGAAATAGTTTCTCTAGATAGTAGGTAAGACGTTTTGGATTTTATGACATTTGAGTTACGGGGATTATTGCAGATAACAGGTAATACAGGTACAAGTAAATGAGTAAATGAAACGTATTAATATAATGTGTCAGGTAATATTGTTAAATAGTGGCCCGAATAAAATAAACAAAATTCATATTCGTTACTATAAAGTTTGTAACACAAAGATGGTGGTAGAAATGACCCGTGAAAAATGTATTGCTATGATTAATATGAGTGTAAAGTACTCTCTCGTTAGACATATTAAATATCAGGTTTATTATTTTACGTTTTACTTACTATTTTGGATGGGATCAGTTATGGCCCTGAAAAGGGCCTTTTCAGAAATTGACGAAGGCGAGCTTCGCGGCTCGACTCGATCACCATGAATGGAATGGGACCGATGACATCATCTTGGGTGCGGACGCCCGGCGGCATGACCGTTGATGTCAGCACCGCCCCGAAACCGCGTGAAATTTAAATATTGACATATATGATATAATATTTATATGAATTATAGTCACATTTTTTATTTTAGGAAAGAGAATGAATCGTTTTCAAAGCAATGTCTCGGGGGACGCTCAGACCTCAATGAGTCGCTTTGAGAAGCGATGGTGGCTTTGAGAAGAAGAATTTGGCCACCATCGCTTTGAGAAGCGATGGTGGCCAAATCTCCACCAGGACTGGCGTGGAGTCAGTAGAAAAGTCGAAATATTTCCAAATATTTCTGGTCTTGAACGGACGAGATCCGAATTGCTGAATTTATATTTATATAAATTATTGAATCGCCTCGCGAAGCGATGCCCCGGAATAGTGCCTCCAATCCGAATATTCGAACCTCGAATATATTCGCCTGTTTTTAAGTATTCGTTATTCGAATACTTTAAAAAGTATTCGTAAAGTATTCGCTCATATTTATATTATAAGATTTTTTATATTTTACAAACGAAACAAAGGTTTACGAACCCTGAAAGTCATTTGCAAGCGATGAAAGTCATTTCACATATAATGAATTCGGGCGTCTCTTGCATTTGCCTTTTTTTAAGTCATGCTAATCTTTATAGTTTTATTATAATGAGCACTTACGTTTAAAATACTTTGTTTTGTCGGCTTTCTATTATTCTTTAATATGAAGCTTTCATAAATATTTGAGCCGACAAACAAAAAGTTATATACAAAATAATTTTCAAAAAAACTTGCACGTGGGGCGTGAGATATGAAGTAATATGAACATGTCTAAAATTTTGTCAGTTATTTTGTGTTTTTTTTTTAATTTTTTATTTCGTATTTCAACATTTTTTTATATATTTTTTTTGTTGTTTTTTATAACATACTACAATTATTGTGTTTTTTTTTTAATATAAAGAATGTATTTATCATCCGAAGTAAATTATTCATTTCTTAAAAATTTTACGAATATATTCGAATATTCGAATATATTATCATTAACTATTCGATATTCGAATAGTTGGAATCACGAATATTTGGAGGCTCTACCCGGAACCGACGTGGAGTCAATGGATACGTGAACTATTTCCTAATATTTCTGTATATATGTTCCGAGAACCACCCAAAAGGGTGCGCTCGTCTGGTATGCCGGATCCAGGGAAGCGCCAGGCTGCAGACCGCCCCGCCCGGCTTTGTTTAAATCGCTTGTTGAAGCGATCCCGCTTGGTTCGAGGAGGACGCCACGCCCAGCTTGCTTCTGAACTGCCCCGCTCAGAATCAGTCATGTCATTCAAGACATGAAAGGAGCATTGCGATGTCCAGCCGGCTGCTCCGAACGGCGATTGGCAGAGAAAACAGAATACTTGTTGGAAGTATTTCACTGATTAATTGAAAAAAATATTCCTTTCTATGGTACAATTCTCAGTAAATTTCTCTAACGAGAAAGTTAAATTAAAATATTTCATAATATTTCTCCTTAAAAATAAAAAATATCAATTATATCATAAAACAGAGTAAATTTGTAGGCCCTGAAAAGGGCCTATGCAATACGCTAGGCACGAGCGATGACACATCACCAGGCCGTCCCAAACAGACGGGGCCGGGTCATTAAAGGCGAATTTAATTATTCTCGGATTCCAGCCGCTACGGCTGTCTGATTGAATTGAAACTTTTTTTATTATATTCTTTGAGTGAATACCTATACAATGAATGTATTTTCAATTATATTGGTTAAATCAGGCGCGCAGGAGAAATTTAATTCTGGCGAACTGATTAAATTGCATATCACTGGATTAATTTTATCTGTCATAACCGACACTATTGTCAAAAAATGCTCTGAATTATTAATTTCGTAATTATTATACAAAGATTTATGTAAGTATGTGTTAACTATTTTTTATGTAATTTAGTGTAATACAGCCAATATCGTGTCCATCTACAGAAAACATTTCGAATTTTGTACTATAATGTAAGCCTAGGGGTCGCTGGCTCTTGGTCTATAGTTTTGCTACAGAACCATTGTATACCGAAAATCTCCTTCAATTGTTCAACTAAATTGTGCGGCTGGTTGGAAGAAATTGAAAACTGGCAGTAAACCGGCCATTGCAGTAATATGTTTAAAAAGGTAAATAAATAAATAAATAAAAGATTTTCCGCGGGGCGTACAAAACATGCAAAGTTTTATGTTTTCAAAATTTGAGAATATTGTGTTTTAAGAATCATCAGCTCACAAAGACATAAGACACCTCATTGTTTATTCGAATCACACCCTTAGAGCCGCCGTGTTATTCTATGAATTTTAATAGTTTTAGGACTCCCATTTAGCGGCCATTCTCGAAAGCATTGACGAATATTTGGCCGCTTTGAGTCCAGAAATAATCGGCTAACTTTGGTGACTATTGAGGGACCCCAAGCCCTTTGTTGGATGCCAACGCCAAGTTTGATTTTAGCACGCAATTGTCCCAGATGAGTTTTGGTAATTAAAACTTGTTATTTCAATGGTCAATGGCCAATTGTATTGCCGGAACATAAGTATCCACCGTAGATTAATTTAAAGAATAGCTTCCAGCTAAAAGACCTAAATGAAAGTAGGTTTCTTTCAGGTGAACCGGGCTAAATATTAATCTCATACTATTCTTTGTGTAGGATATGATGGTTTTTATTACATAAAACCTTTCTAGCAATTTCCAATTTACTGTAAAGCGAACGAGAGCTAAAAAATCCTCGATTTCTTGACATTCTTCGTATTTCTGACAATATATTTATTCTTCACAATACATCATAAAAATATTCATAAAAAAGAAACTAACACACGAAAAACAAGGTGATGCTAGAAATTTTACAAATAAAAACATTCAGACAAATGATTAAATTAAGCACCTTTTTCTATTTAAATATATAAATATTAATAGACACATGTAACACATTAAATAAGATTACCGTTTTTATAGAAAACATGATTGCAAAATTGAATCATGCACAGTAAAAATACGTTGTGTAGTAAACTACCCTGCGACATTAGATATGAAAAAATATAACAACTTTGGGGGTGAAGGGTGAGCGTCGGTAGTCACCAATTTGTGGTGATCGACGAATGAGGAGAAAGCTGTCTTAGAGTCATCATCCATCATAATAATAATAACCCGTCGTTTGGAATAGGTATGATGACAGTATTAAAGAATTAAAGAACAAGTGATTTTAGATTTTTTAATAAACACATTGAGATTAATAATACTTTCAATAAAATAAAAGTATGAAATTGTGCAGTCCGCCATTTTAGTTGAAACAACGGTCAGAGCAAATGACGTCACGCCTATGTACCCATCAACGTGTCTTTGAACTGTTGTCATAGACACAATGCAATATTTACCATGGCTTGACGTCACGTAGACGAAATGACATATACGGGCGTTTTTGCGCGAAATTAAAAATAGGTACATGAAAATGCAATTATTTACGTTAAACCTTTATTTATTACTGAAATAATGTTATTTTCGGTAATAGTAGATGTTTACCTACATTATAGAAGATTATTTCAAAATCTGTCATCATGCCTATTCTCCTAAGTCGTGAAATGTTAGATGATTTTATTCGCTTGATAAAACGATTACAAGTTAATTACGATAATAAAGATGATGATAAAGACTCGACGGACCAGGGCCTCCAGCTTACGCTGGTGGTCGTTGAGAGACTGACATGCCCGTACAGGACGTTGGCTAGTTTTATATGTCTTACAAATAAATAACTTTTTTGAAGCTGTATATGTATGCTGACTGCTCCGGGCGTCGCCGGGCGTGTCCCTGCCTTGTTTTCTTGTCCTTTTTTTTTCTTTAATTTTCTTGTTATTGCTACTTTAATTTGTTATGTTTTAACATTGTATGTTATTCTGTTTTGTTTTGTTTTGTTTAGTTTTGCTTATGATTTCGTTTATGTTTTATTTTAGAGTTATACGACTCTTGTTTTGTTTTATTTCATGTGCATTTTCTTTTTTTAATAAAGACCTATTTCGCGGTGGGGACAGTGAATGGTTTGTTTCTGCAGCCGTGCGGTCTCGCGGCGGTATATACGACCGCTGCGGGGTGGCACGGTCTTGCAAAGTAGTATTAAAAAAATGTCAACCTGAATACGATTGAGTAGGACCGATAAGGAAGCTTTTCCTCTTAGAATGGTCCTGGGTAAGCTGTGGGTACCATTCACTGTCCGAGCCTCGTGTACAATGTTGTGCCTCAGCTTTGTTTACGCGGCAGACTCGCCACATTTGTGTTCGTGTGTGTGTGACCTAGATTGGTGGTTATGTATTTATGGTATAAGACGCCATACAACTTTTTGGAGGAAGCTGAAGAAAAATGTGAAGCTTGCATCACATCATCAGGTGTTATTTGTAACTTACCTAAATACAGAATTATGTCATCTTATTTGAGTAGAGTAACGGTTCGTGGAGCAGTGGGGGTGATATTTTGGGTGGCCTTTAAGGAAAAGATGTTGAGAAGTGGAGATATTTGTAGGAATGTGATCTTGTTTATTATTGTTTCCTCAGAATTCAAGTTCTTTGGGATTTAGACGGTTATCAAGCTCTTAATAAACATTTAGTAGTTTTGGTTCGTAATTATCGAAAAAATTGTTGATATTTTATGTGGTTGGCGAATTCTGAGAAATTGTTATTCCTTTAACAACGGCAATGTTCCTTTATTCTTATTTTAAGGTTTCTTGCGGTTTGACCTGTGTATTTACTATAGCAATCTTCATAAGTCGTATCGTATATCCCACTCTTTTCTCTGCCCTGTTAAATTTAACTCTACGTGAGTGCATTACATAGTTCAATTCAGTTCGAATTAAAATAGTCATCTTGCAACACAAAGTAACTACCATATCAACTAATGAAAAACTAGCCGTAATCCATCAAAAATGAAGGAAAATTGATTCGTGTCTTTACTAAGCCCCATTATATATTTATAATATCTTTTAGGCGGCCCACGGAGAGGCGACCGTGGCAACATAGAGTGGCAGGTTCGGGATTGGTGGCCCGGGTTCGAGCCCCACCTCCGGCCTTATAATTTAGTTTTTTTAGCTGTGAATTCGAACAAAATTACGGACGTTACACGAAGTTACGGGCACTGATGGACGGACGGAGAGACAAAGAAATTATTATCGCCCCGCGGCAGCTTTCTCTATTAAATTTTTTGCGTATTATTTTTGAGTCGCGTATTCTTAATCAGCGCCACCCGCACGCCGCTATAAAGGCACGAATAACGTCAATAAAACTGATAAACGACGGCCATCTTGGATTTGCGACACATGTTTTGGACGTTATGTCTCTGGTTATTTCATTTTTATACCTCTCATCTTACGACGAACTTTACAGAAGGGTGTTTGCGTACGGATTTACCGTCCGATCTTAAAATTTATGCAAGAAAATGTGCCTCCATCGTAAAATGATATAACGTTCACCTGAACGAAATTAGCGCTTCGCGAAAACTCTTGAAATGAATCTTTACGAATGAATACACTCCTAAAAATGTACTTTATATACACAAAGAATAAGTACCTATGTAAAATAATAAACTCATCTACAGAAAAATTGTTGAAGAATTAAAAAAAAATACAACTGTAATCACATACTCGTTTAATTAAATTTTTCGGCGTTAACTTTGTGGAAATCCATTTATAAAATAAATATGAAAGAAAAACACTAAAATTTGTTTTTTGTTTTTTATATTTGAGAATAATACTACTTTTTCGGAAATCTTCATTTCCTTCTTCAGGTGAGTTAAGACTGAGGTATGCGGGAGTGGTTGTCTGATGTATGGGTTGTGAATTCAGTACAAGTGGGGGGGGTATCTAGGTGGTGGGAAATCGGGAACATTGTAAGAAAGGGTGATGTGAAGGGTTGTACTTGATTGTTGATTATGGTTTTTTGTGTTTAGGTTTTTATGAATTTCAAGTGTTGCTAAATTATTTTGTTTTAGGCCGTATATCTGATTATGTAGGATGTGTATTTTAGTATTATTGAATGTAAATTGAATGAAAAAAAAAATTAAAAAGAATTAAAAGCAATACAAAGTATAGCACTTAATAACGGATAAAAAATAGATACAATAGAAAAAAAATATTTTTTTCTGCGTAATTTTTTTAATAATTCCAAGCACGTGGGGTCTCTGTGCCGAAATTTACGGGAAATTTTAGGAATTTGGGTAAAGTTTGTGCCATAAATATAATACATCAGTTTTCATGAAACCAAATTAATACATATCTTATCCTATCATTTTTTAATACGACTTATTCTTTCGAGTCTGTATCTGTTTTAATAAAACCAAAATTATTTTATTAACACATTAATAAACATAAACATTTTTATTTTAACATATAAAAAAATGCTTTACAAATATTCAAAGAAACAACATCAAAATTTATGCGACACTAAATGTGAAAGGATTTCATCGAGATGATAATAATATTGCAATGTTTTTATAACTAACTTTAATATGACAAAGCATGAATTAATGCAAGAATTGTATTGATTTAATACATGATTCATATTTTTTTTATACTTGCGAGACTATCTCATTTTGATAAATAAATATGTTTCAAAAGTGAAATATAGGATTTGAATTAAATAAAACCGAGTTTTATTTTAAAATG
>JADDOH010024969.1:0-27964 GCA_016648135.1 Agrypnia vestita | reverse complement strand
GGTCGTCAATATTTGATAACTCATTGAATTATTATTTTATTGTTAGTCTATCTGTCCATTACGTCTGCAACTTGCTAGAATTACGCTGGAACGACAACTTTAGATGGTTAGAATGCGACACGCAATCAGCGCGCAACACGCAATGGCTCATGTAACACGCAAGGGTCGCCCCACCAAATTACACGGTTTTATTATATTCAGTTTTAGGTTTAAGCAAATCAAATCAATTTAAAAAACACATGGTTTTGCAATTTGCATGAATTTTTAGCCTCAAAATCCTGCAATTATTATTTCCCGTGATTTTTCACTGGGACAGTAGTCATTAGTCACAGTTACAGTCATCACAATTAGACAGTAGTCACAGTCACATACTAGTTATTAAATAAGCAGCAATTATTTAACTATTTGAGACGTTCAATCACCCTGGGAGCTTAAAATTTCGAAAGGAATTAGTTGATTTTTAACGAGCAGATGATTATTATTTTTTATTGGCATTAAGGTGCATATTAAAAAATATTCTTTTTTGGATTTCTTGTTTTGTTTCAGTTTTTGTATTTTATTTAAATTTAAATATTGGGTAGCGCCGTTATTGCAAAACAAAGGAACTTTTAAAAATACAATTCTTGGTTATACACACATCGATATTTTAATAGTTAAACTGGAAACCACTTACAATAAATCAGTCACATCCCAAGTACTCCAGGGAGTACTCACTATTGAGCTAGGTCACTTTCAAAGTCATTTAACGTGAATAATGTCGGAAACATAAACCGGGGGAGTTTATTTGGTTTATTGTGTGTACAGAGGGTGTCAAAATATATATATATATATACACACAAAGTGAATCAAATTACGACAGATAACGATATGTAGGATGACGTATATCTCAAAATATATCTTATTAATGCTGGCGTTATCACGTGTCGGATAGAGCCTTCGAACTAAATGGCGATAGGTTAGGTTATTGTTCAGGGAGAGTGAGACGATTTGAAATTGGGGTTTTAATTTTTTGATTTTAAAACCATACTGAAAACGTGAGTTCAATATCTATTATATCTGAATACATTTATATTATATTTATTAATTTCACAACTATAACACAGTTTTTAAAGTATATTTGCTCCCTCTGTATATAATCTCGCACTATCGCAATTAAGACTAACAACGATATGAGGATGACATATATCTCAAAAGATGTCTTATGAATTCTAGCGTCACCATAGGACATGTAGGACCTTCAAAAAAAATGGTGGGATTAAAGTTATCGTATAGAACCTTATTATGAATTTAACAATCTGTACAATGCTCCATGTTTTGAAAATATACACTTGATTTATTTATGTAAAGTGTTTAAAAAAATTTTTTTTAATATTTTTTTTTTGATTTTTTTTAATATTGACTGTTTAAAGTACCTACCTATCTTGAAGCAGGGCAGTGCCAAGACATTATCTACTGCAGGGCGTTCGAAAAATTTGCAGTCATTTGGGGTACAAAGCAATTTTATAAACAAATTATAACAACTACATGCTCTCCTAAAACTTTCAACCTTTTAATGAGAATAAACCACCAACGTACAAAATGCTTTTCAAAAGGAAAGTGCTTTTAAATTTTTAAATGCTGTTCTACTTTTATAATAAAGAATAGATCAATATTTTAACATCTGTTAAATAATCGTGATTTTTCATCATTTTCGAATCACTTCTTGGAAAATTTTTACGTTTTTGAAAGAAAAACTTTAGGTTATCTATTCTTCATGTTTATAATGCTCGTCTTAAATAAGATAATTCGAATTAAAACAATTAAAAAAAATAATGAAAGCATGTAAAAGTGATCGAAATATTAGAGATATTTTTAAATGTAGATATCTTCTGACAACATATTTACTAGATTTTGTCCCCAGAAGGATGATTAATTAATTTAGTAAATTGTAGAAGTCTCACAGAGACGAAACTATTTACATGAGAAACATGTATGGAAGTCACTCTTAAATATACCTATCATTACCAGCTGCGAAATCTATGTATACTATTTCATGAAAAAAGGCTACAGATGTCTCTAGAAAAGTCTCTTTAAATAAACAAAAGGTTTTTTACAGACTACAGACAAAATGTGGATATTCTTACGATGGAATTGATGAACGTTGTATGGTGTAGAGTGCATCACTTAATCCAGCTCATACAGGTCTAAGCCCTGGGCCATCAAATAAAAAGACTTCCATACATGATTCTCACGTAAATAGTTTCATCTCTGATAGATTTTATCTTAATGAAATATTACATGTTACAATTTTAATTAAACCACCAGTTTGTTCTATCCGAAAAATTTCAATATTGTCCGATATTAAATGTCGTTTTTCAAAATATTTTTTTATAAATATATATTATATAGTAAAACACTTAAATTTTGTTTAATGCCTTTAAAGACACTAAAATAAAAAATAAATTAGCTTAATATTTTCTCTTAAATTGTTCATTCATTCATAGAGCTTCTCTTAGTTATACGTTTATCGTAAATTAAGAGTATTATGATCTTTAAAATACCATTTCACATTTCTTGTCAAGGAATTCGGTCTCGATTAACTTGACTCAGAGAACAAATCGACGTTAAAATGAAATAAGTTAAATTAATTTTATCATATTTTTGCTAAGGGATGCGCAAACTTTGATCGAGGTGTAGAATTCGAATTCAATTCCGGCTGTGTGTTTCAGATAACGTAAAACAATTATTATATATATTCAATAAAAGTGAAAGCGGAAATATTCTGAATTCACTGAACGATGAAATTGCTAAACCATCACGGCCCGCGTTCACGAAGAAGATTTTTATGAGATTTTCGAGAATCTCTGAGACTTCGCCCTTACGAGAATCTTCGGAGATAACTCTCGACTTTGTAGCTTTCGCGGCTCAGAGTCACTCACCGCATTAAACATTACTTCACGATTTCTGTATGATAAACGTCAAATGGTAAAACTTAATTAATTAATCAATTAGAAAGATATACAGAAAAATCTAATTCACGAAAAAATATTAGGTTACTACTGGGATTCGAATCCAGGTCACTTCCTTTCCAGGGCCGGTGCTCTGACCACTAAGCTATAGCAACCCTCTATGTTTCCGTGAATATATCAACATTATATGTAGTTCTCATTTTTATTAATCGATTAATTTATTTTTTCTTTTTAATTTTTATTTAATTAATTTGGTTTTAAAATTTCACAGAACTTTGTTCTGAAAAATGACAAATTCACAAATATGAACGTGTTCTTGAATGTATATATCAAATGGTTTTTTTTTTAATAGAGATGCGAACACGGAATACGTGTCGCATCAATATTCTTACTATTCTCAATCTAAGCCAAAAACTTGTGCTATGAAAAAAGGATAAACTTGCTAGTGTCGACCCACCGACCACCAGATTACTAGATGAGCATCATGACTACTACACCAACAAGTTAAAACAATATTGGTCAGATATATGAATTTAAATGTCATTTACAGCACTTAAAATGGAATAAATTTGTGTAATTTCATGCATTCTGCTTCTCAAACATTTCAGAATGAATAATTGTCGTAATAATGGTTTCCTGACGAGCAACGGTATGATGACAGATTTTGATTTTAATTTAATAATGTAGGTACACGTCTACTATTACCGAAAATAACATTATTTCAGTAACAAACTAAATTTTACGCAAATTATTGCATTTTCATCTACCGATTTTTAATTTCGCGCAAAAAACACCCGCAGCTATCACTTCGTCTACGTGACGTCAACCCTAAGTAAACATTGCATTGTCTCAATGTCAAAATTTCAAAGTCACGGTTATAGGTACTTAGTCGTGACGTCATTCGCTCTGACTGGTGTTACAGTTAAAATGGCGGATTGCACAATTTTACAATGTGCATATTGAAACTGGATCATTTTTTAGAATCCTTTCAAAATATTCTCTTCTCTAAAATCACTTATTCTATAATTCTTTAATACTGTCATCATGCCTATTGTGGATGCAACTGCGGCTGAGCAGTTTTTCGTTAATCTACTATTTCGTATGGAACCAGATTATTTATATTTCAACTCGGGACTAACATATTTCAATTATCAAATGTTTTGAATTATTTGATTGTATGTGTGTATTAGGCGTGCTGACCTCAATGTTAGTATTAAAATTATCAATTGTTATTGTCCGGCGTTTTCCCATTAGATAATTAATTCCAACCCTGGCGCGTGTCCAGGGATGTGATGTCTCGCCGTCACCTGCCGCCGCGGCTGTCACTGTCACGGTGACAGTTAATTTATTACGTCCGTCTCCGTTCTGGAATATCATTTAATATATTAACAAAATTTGTTCTCACGTTTGCTGAAATAAACGCTGGCGAAAAGGATTATTCGTCAAAAACGAGTGATTTTATCTCGCTTATAATTTTGTGCCCATTTCAACACTTCATTTGGGGAATCGTCCAGTAAGGGCGTAATAAATAAACCTTTTATTTCGTAACGGTTTAATAAAATGGCCACTGAGAATTTTGTGAGATTAATAAATTCGTTCACGTGTTGTGAATACAATTTTTGGCGAGTTATGTGTTTGGGAGAGGATGCCCACCCGTCCAAAGGCATCTTCTTGTGTCGGCATGTGACCTGTGAACGTGAGTGTTGCGTGTATATTATGTTTGTGATGAATGGGGTAGGAATGAGCGGATGGATATAAGGCGTAAGTAATACTCACGTTTAACTGTGATATTTATTTGTAACGATTTACAGATATGTTTACATACAGGATTATCACTTGCTTTTTTTACGTCGGCCGGTGACAGAGTGGTGGGACCTATAGTCGAGGCGACCAGAACCGGGTTAGCCACAAAGAGCCCTGAGTAGTAGATGGATAGTGAATGTATCGTGACGACTCTGGACCGCCACTTGGAGTACCAACTTTACGTCTACTGGTTTCGATACCACTGTATCTTCGTCCAGACGGAAGCATACTTTCTATCCGTTACTTACTTTAGCGAAGAAATTGTTTTTGAACGGGGGCGTTGATACAGTTATAGTGGGGGTAATTGACACGTAGACACCGAAATGGGGAATATATTAAGTAACGAGCTATTCATAAATATATCTGGTTATTAATTATATTGGCTTTAGTGTTCAGGCACATCTTGATTTCTGATTTATCCAATCTAAGGCCTGTATTATTTACATTAAGAATCTCGATACCGTTTTAGTTTTTAAACATGTAGCCTGTTTCCAAAAGATGGTTCGCGAATTTAGAAAAGTTGTTATTGAGACACATTAAGTGCTCCTTTACTCTCATATCAAAATTACGTGCCTATACCTACCTATAAAATGCACTTTGAAATAAATGTTGTCTCCATCACAAATTTAATTGCTATGTTATTTGTGATATTTCGCCTATACCTACAAGCTAGTGTTGTTATTTATATTTACAAACAAACGCTATTGACAAACACGCTTTATGAATTATTATATTGATCTCCATGTTAGTTTTAAAATTGTAAATCTAAAGGTCTGACCGGCAATTTACCGTTCGATTAATTCCGGCGATTAATTCCAACATTGCACGCGCGCCTAGGGATGTGACGTGTCACTGTCATCTGCCGACCCGGCTGTCACTTTCACGGTGACAGATCATTTATTATAACCGTCTCCGTTTTGGAATATCATTTAATTTATTAAAATAATTCGTTCTCACGTTTTCTGAAACGGAAATCATTATTCGTCAAAAAAGCTTATTTGTATCTGCTTATAAATTAATATCTCCCTGCCTATTTCAAAACTTCATCTTGAATAACGTTCGGCATGAATAACATAATAATATTCAACGACGGTATATGTGGGGTACAAAAGCAAAGGCAGCAATACCAAAAAAAAAAAAAAATGTGATGAACGCAGTCATCGAGGATTAATTATTTAAAATATACTGAATTCTTGATTATACGTAAATATTTCTCCCAAAATAAGGTTTCCTATAAATTTATAGGCTATGTTTCCTATAAAATCTTCATTAATTATTAATTAATTAATTGGAAATCTTCGATGAGTGCGTTAATTTTTTATGGATATTGCTGTCTTTGTTTTTATACACTACATATTATATATCACATTCAAAGCTCTAGCTTTCTTATCTTGATATTTCGCAGCACGTCTCATTCTCACAGAGGACTTCAACATTCATTACTCTATCTACCCAGGAAACTTTTAATGCGCATCTATAGAGACACATCTCAAAAGCCTCGATTTTGCGATTTTTCTTTATTTGTTCTCAGAAAATATACCTATACATAATAAAATCTGGCGATTTCTCACTTAGGCTAGGCCTGTTCTAGAGAAATTGACTCAAATTATAAAGTATTTTCTTCAGTTTATATTAAAGAAAAAAGGATAAAAAAAATAATGATATAAAATAGACATCATAAAAGATATAAGAGCATAAAAGCATAAATTATTATATCATAAAATCAAAAAAGATGCAATGTTGTAAAACACTATAAGTTTGATAAAAAAAAATTTACAATGTAAATTGATTTAAGACTAATTTTTTATAAAGGCACCATAAAAACTCTCTCTTTCTCGTGTTCTCTCATCCATTCATCACTTTTTTTTAAGAGACCTTGTGATGGAATTTGTTTTTTTTTTTCAGTTCATAGTTTAGTGTCCATGCCTCCATCGATTATCTATTATTATGTTACATACAATAACCAAAAATCTACAAGATAATATATATATATTATAATAATTCTATTGATATATTTGCATAAACATGAATTAATAAATTTAAATTCTATCGAAAATAATATCAGAATAAATCATAAATAATATTAAAAAATAAAATGTTTATTTATTGAAAAATCAAATCAAAAAAAATCTAATCCAAAAAATCTAATAAAAATAGTTTTCTTATTTACGCTTCAACAGGCCAAAAGGTCTAAGTACGGAAGCGAATCATAAATACCCAGGCTTGAGTAAATCATTAATTGTAACCTCACCAGAAATCAAACATGGATCCCTCTGTATGAGATGCCAGTGTTATACACGCTGGGCTACGAAGGCCGTCAAATAATTAATATTATTAATGTTAATATTATTTAATAAACTATAGCAGAGCAGTATTATAATGTTCCAATTTTCTTATTTCTAACAAGAACATTCAGAACTCAAAGAAAAAAGTATTTTGGTTTCACACAAAAATGTCTAAAGACAAAATTGCCTTTTATTTAAAAAATAATCATACTCATAATTTCTCGACTATTTTAATGTTGACGGAAAAAGGGGGCTTTTCGTAACATTTCTCTAATATAAACACTTTAAGTAATATTGAAGGAGCCAAAATACTATCCTTATTTTATGAGGTTAATATTAATACGTATAAATTATAAAATTTCTATCAGTAATATTATTTTATTTTCCCTTAGGACGGCTTAAGAAGAAGAATGGACAAACTGAAGAACTCGATAGAAGAGGCCAACCACGCTGTAGACAAAGAGAGGGAGAAGAACGTCAGTCTACTTCACCTAATTTTCCCACCCGATATAGCAAAAAGACTTTGGCTTGGTAAGAAGATACTCATTACTTAAATAATGACAAATAATTTAATATCTTTATTTTTTATGTTTATAGCGTTAACTTTGTGGGTGAACATAATTATTAATTTTAATTACTTAGAAACTTTGTATTGACCACTTGGAATAACTTTACGTCTACTGGATCGATACCACTGTATCTTCGTTAGGACGGTCGCATACTAATTACTAGAATGTGTTCATCCTGATGGAGATTCAGTGGTAGACGTAAAGTTACTCTAAGTGGTCAATACAAAGTTCTAATTAATTAAAATTAATAATATAATATCACTTAAATTCATTCTTTTTCTTTATCAAACTATTATATTATTCAAACTTTAAGACTCACAACCTCTCTAAACTATAATAGTGTCAAAATCTTACTCAACATGTGTGCAGTACATTTAATTAATTAAAAAAATTACACACTCAATTAATTGAAAAAAAAACACAACCATAGTACACCAAAGAACAACTGCTGTGTCAATGAATCTTCCCCTAGGCAGAATTAAAGACCTGAAATAATACTGAAGAATGTTTTTTCGGTAATTTCATATCTCTTCCGGTACGGATTTTGAAATTGAATTATTTGCTTGTTTTTTTATCCGCAGATGTAAATACTACATGTATGTAAACATGGCATTAATTAAACCTGAATATTTTCAAAATTCGGTAAATTAAAGAACGAAAAAATTACAAATAATAATGTCATAATATTAGATATTGTTTTTGTGACTTGTCGTAAGGAAAATAATAATTTAGGATATGATAATAGCAGTGCTTCGGATAAAAATTTCTTAACTAAAACCCAACCAATTTTATAAATTTATATACAGCGTCATGAATTTGACATACTAAACCAAAAATGGGAAACGGGAAATCATATTTCGAATCAAAAATATTTCACAACACTTTGTTTACATTTTGATATATTTTCATTGAAGATAATGTAATCCCTCTATGTCGGCAATGACAGTTTGTCAACGATAGAAAACATCAAAATATATGTCAGTATATGACATGCCGTGAAACTCAAATATACAATCAAATTGACGTCACATATACAAATTTTGAAAAACTTATGTATTTATATTAATTATTTATTTTAGTTTTCAAAGTACATTATAACTTCAGAACTTTATTAAGCTCGTACTAAAAACAGTCCTTAGCCAAAGTTGCCGCTTGCAACACACTACCCTTATTATTTGAACAACTACCCGAAATCACTGATTTATTCACAATGGTTTTGCGCTACGCTATAACATTGTACACTTCTAGATTCATGAAACAAATTTTATGCACGCGAACAATTGAAGTAAGATGAGCATTGATTTTAAATTCTATATAATAATACTAAAAAATAAAATCTCTAGTCGTAGCCACGAATTACTTATTGAATTTTATTTCGTTTTTACATGAGATATGGTTTCTTTGAATGAGAAATATGTACATACATATAATATCTCATAGAATTAAATAAAGAAATCAAGTACCAAATAAAGATCAAACCATCACAAAAATCATTCTTCCCTTTGATCCTTTTTCTTTTAGAACTTTGAATCCCCATAGACTCTTTTATCTTCTGAAGTATCCGTTGACCTTTCCGGATATCTTTTAATTCCTTCCGTTTCTCGAAATTCCTTACTGCTTAAAATTCTGGCCATGCTTTTGCGTTCCTTGTAGGGCGAAGTAGATAATAATGGCAGTCGAACCTGTAAAATCGGTATTCAAGAGTAAGTGTAATTTAGTTAATCCCAAGGTGCTGAAGACGAAAGGTGAATACTCAATTATTTTTAAAACTTTATTTTATTTATTTATATATTTTATTTTTTCACATCTGATAGATGTCCTGGTACGGCATTAGGTACAAAGAAAAAGTAAAATATAAATATATATATGTTAGTTCTAACTACTTTGGGGGTAACCTGCGTCAAATTCTGGTCGTCAGGACCAGTCGTCTGCCGACGTTTCGAACAGATCTCGCTGGAGAAACCCACTCCTCCACAAACACCTGACGCAGAATTTTTCAAACTTTCACTTGACGGTGAGCTCCGGACCCAAACGGTTGTACGCTTTTTGGAGAAGCAGCTCATCGACAAGGCGCCCTGAAGATGAACAGTGAGATCTGTTCGAAACGTCGGCAGACGACTGGTCCTGACGACCAGAATTTGATGCGGGTTACCCCCAAAGCAGTTAGAACTAACATATATATATATATATATATATATATTTAACATATATATATATATGAAGGATTATATTCTTGATCCAAGTGAAGCCTAATGCGAGACTTCACTTGGATCTCGACTTCTGGAGTGAACGGGTGTGCTTGCCATCAATTCAAAACAGAACTCGAAATACAAGGCGCAAAATCCCTTTGAAAATGGCCAGTGCTATCTGTCCGAAACGTTGGATACAATATAACAGTCTTTCTCAAGACTACAATACGCTGGTTATCCTAGAAAATAATCCTTCATCTTTTACCCGCGAAAATCTTACGTCATCCTCATATCATTGTTAGTCTTAATTGCGATAATGCGAGATTATATACAGAGGGAGCAAATCTACTTTAAAAACTGTGTTATAGTTGTGAAATTAATAAATATAATATAAATGTATTCAGATATAATAGATATTGAACTCACGTTTTCAGTATGGTTTTAAATTCAAAAAATTAAAACCCCAATTTCAAATCGTCTCACTCTCCCTGAACAATAACCTAACCTATCGCCATTTAGTTCGAAGGCTCTATCCGTCACGTCATAACGCCAGCATTAATAAGATATATTTTGAGATATACGTCATCCTACATATCGTTATCTGTCATAATTTGATTCGCTTTGTTTGTATATATATATATATATATATATATTTATATAATACGTTAATGTGTTACAAAATATACCTATATGGTAGAGAAATTAGAAATCGTCACAGATCACCTAAATAAATAGACATGGAATAACTAGTCTGGTGCCAGTACCTACTTTCGTCTTGTCGAAAAAATCAGTACGAGCTTGTAAATTTTGAAACAATCATAAAGAGGTCAACGTAAATATTTTTAAAAAGAATTATTTTTAGTAAACAAGTTGCACATTATTACAAAAAGACGTCTTTACTTAAGAGACTTGGTTTGGAACACTATTAGAAAAAGTACGTCTAATGTAAAAAGTACGTTGTTTTCAAGGAGGATTTTACTACGCAAGAATAAATACTTTATCTGCAGTATATGTAAATGTACCTTAGACGTACACGAGAGTGGATATTCTTCCGCCGTAACCCACTTCTCACTCCCAAAGAACTAGTTTAACACATCTCTGCATATATATATTTTTTATTTATTTGTAGATTGAAATTTAAAAAAATTAGTTTTATTATTTGTTTTAATCTACTTATATACATAAATTAATTAAATAATGAATTTTGACTGAATACGATGGAAAACTGGTCTCTTAGGCGCATCTGTGAATTAAAGTGATACGAGATACAAAATTATCATGCAAGTGTAGAGTGCCTGGTTTTTAATGAACAATCGTTTGAAATATCCCTGACTTGAATGAGTATTGCGAATTATGTTTATCGGAAGCATTTTTTGCATATTTGTTGGCGAAATAAGTTTACGTTTTTTTTTACTTTTCAGCCCAAGCAGATTCTTAATATAATTTACTAAACCACAACTCTCAAAGAATTTTGATCCAGTTAATAGATCGTCTGATAAATAACCTTCATTTGCGAAAACATTTTGTAGCAATATATTAATGATCTTTATGGCTTTAAATTCTTTATTTATTAAGAAGGTATTTTAAATAAAATCATATTTTATTAGCAAAGTAACGATTTTTTAGCAAATTTAACAATTTATTGAAAAAAGTACTGTTTATTGAAAGTAATCTGACGTCGTCTCACGTATTTTACTTAAAGGTTTTTGAGAAAAATTGTAATTAAACACATTGTCGCTTCAAACGTGAAAAAGAAATATCCCACTTGGGTATTGTAGGGTAATGAAACATGGCAATAACAAAACACGAAAATGGCGAATGCAAAAATGCGTTTTCGATGCCTAATATTGTGTGAGACTTATTAAAAGAATAAATTACGCAGGTGTAACAACGTATTATAGATGGCCTATAACATACTCCATGAACGAGATTTAGGTTATTTCAAGTCATTTTTTGCACCCTTTAATATTAATTTGTATTCCGAACCCTAGAACAATCTCCTACGTGAAGTTCACAGACCACCAAAAAATATAGACAAGAACAAGGTAAATTTTGGTATCTAACCTGGTTCCACGGTTAGTTTCAAAGCATTCAACTGATTTTAAAAAAAATGCTACCGGAATGTAAATTAAAAACAATTATGTAAAAATCTAACTAAATACTGATGTGTTGAACACATCAGCCCTGATGATAGACCCTGCAATGGGATCCGAGACGTCGGCCCGAAAGGTCGTAACAACATGGCACAATACCCCAGAAAACACAAACCTGAAGATTCTGAGTGGCCGTGAAAACCTAAGAACATTCTTAATTAAATACTCTTTAAAAGTTTCATGTCTTAGTAAATAAGTCGTGCTTCGTCACAAAAATATTTTTTTTACTTAGGAGACTCGGTTTGGAATTTTTAAAAATCAAAAAAAAAAACATCTACCAGCCATACGTGTTTATTGGAAACGTGATCAGAATTGATAAAAATAATACACAAGTTTTCTCATGTATCAAAATTTTGGATTATTTAAACCTAAGTCTTCCTCTTTGACCTTTAGAAACCGTCACGTATCATAAACTGTTTTCATTTCTATTCTTCAAGTACTTCTTCGAAGTTCAAAGAGTCGTTCATCTTACATCCAGCGGAAACGCTTGTCTAACATAAATATTGGTATTAGGAATAGCAAACTGGAATCATATCTTTCTATGATTTTTCATCCAGCTTCTGAAGATGTAAGCATCTAACGGAAGATGGTAGAATCATACTATGTTAATTTAGATAAATCACTTCTTAAATCTTCTGGTTTGTCTTTGTGTTTGTGGTTTGTGTTTCTTAAAAAAATGTTAAAAACCCTGCAGAAATTCCAACTGTAATGTTTTTCAATTGGAATCGAAAGGTTTTTATTATTTTATTTGACTTGTGTTAAGGGGAGTGAATTCTTCATATTAGTCAGAAATATTGAAAAAGAATGCTAACTTAGATGTCGCATATCTCCGTAACTATAAATATGTGGTCATGGTTGCTTGAACATTTTAGACTCATAATTAAAGCAGGAATATAGTTCTGCGAGATATTGAATATTTTCCTAATAACCCTGTGTATATTTGTGCAACATGCTTAAAAGCTTTTTAGATTACAACGAATATTTTACAGAATCGTGTAAAAATGACGTGCACCACACGATGTCAGAGATAATTGTGTATTATCATAATTTAGAAATATGGCAACTTATAAAATGCAATATTTTTCAATATTTATAGCCCCCTTGGATGGTGTGTCAGTTTATGAAGGTGTTAGGATGAATTACGGTGTCTGTAGGATGTGTGGGGTCGACTTGGTGAGGATAAAATTAATTAAGCAAAAGTATCCTTCTTAATGTACGATATTGTCGTGAAACATATCCAGATGCTTTGTCATTTTTTCTTCTCGTAAACAAGAATAAACCGTCTCACGTTTTTACAGATAAGGTCGATATATTAACGGAAATGTAGGAAGCCGTTATAGCGTAATTGAATAACGCACCTGCCTCGAATAGAAGGAGGTCCGTGGTTCGAATCCCGGTAGCAACAGATATTTTTTCGTTTATTTGATTTTTCTGTATGTCTTTCTAATTGATTTATAAATTTGGGATGATGAAAAATGTGCAAATTTTCTTGATCGTTCAAAAGGTGTACGATTGTATGGAGATTAAACAAAACACACATTAAACATAAAAATTTTTTTCGTATTATTACCGAAAAGCCTTCGGATAATCAACACACAAAGAAGCGGTTAACCAGCTAATCAATTATACGAAAAGCCATGCCACCTGCCCTGTCAAATTTATCACAGGAAAGCAATTAACTTTGCTTAAATATACAAAATACATTAATAAAATTGACATGATCAATTGATATCAATTTACGAGTTAATCAAAAGGGAAAAGGGATTATTTTATTTTGTGAAATGATACGATTTCGAATTGCATGAATGAAAATAATATTAACGGTCTCTACGTATACCTACTGTCAAATCTGCAAAAATTCATCATCATCATTATCTTCATCCCTTTTCGTAGTAGGGTCGGAGGCCCGAAAACTCGACAAGGTGTTTCCATATTCCCCTGTCTTGCGCTGCTTCTTAAAGAGTCAACCAGTCTAGACGCATTCTGTTTTCATACACATTTTTCTGTTGCTTCTCCCAGCTTTACCTGGGGCGACCCACCGGCCGTCTTCCAGGAGGATTCTTCTTGGTGTTCGTTCCTCTGGCATTCTTGGCACATGTCCAAGCCACCTCATTTGGATTTTTCTATGTGTAGGAGTAGGGTTTCAATGCTGAGTGTGTGTCTTACATCGGCACTTCTCACTCTCCATCCATCCGTCCATCAATGTCACTGCCGCTGCCCCCTTAGAAAACTCATCTCGGCGATAGAATTGGCAGTGAAACATGCCCAAAAAGTAAAAATTCGTTTTCCATTTACACATCGTGTTTCTTCGTTTCAAGCAAAGCATATATTAAAGGAAAATAAAACATATTTAACACCATCCAAAAAATTTGGGTAAATTTGATGGTTTAAGATAGTAAAATTATATATAATATTAATAAAAAAAAAGAATTTTCGCAAATTCGACAGTATACGTAAGAACCGTCGATATAATCTTGTGTCAGCAGTAGTATTATCCAGATCCATTTATGAGGTATATTAGAGGTATTCTAAAGGAGAAGAATCCCTTAAAAAATTTCGACCTTCGAACAGTTTAACAAGTATCGTTTTCGCAAGAATATATTTTATCAAGAGATTCTCAATTCGAGAGGAACTGCGTGTAATCGAGTATTCGCACTAGTATACGTAAGTCTGGTATACATTGGAAAGAACTGAAAGTCAGTCGAATGCGCGAGTATATGCGGGAAGATTAAACAAAGATTATTTATAAAAACACGGCGCAACGCGCGTAGTTTATCTTATTTTTGACTGCCAGTTAAAACCACAGATAAGCAAAATAAGCGAGCAATAGACAGAAGACTTACGAATTCGAATCGGTGCGAATAATTATGAAATAGTATTCTAACTAAAATTAGTGTCCAGTGACTTAATAAATGAATACTTGACTGATAAATTGATGATGCTCGGAAGCTGGTGATAATTTTCAAGAATATGTAACCGTCACCGATGGTGAAGAGAATGTTTCCGAAAGCGGCAGTCAATATTTTGCGGTAAATTAAGGTAGAAATTATGGTAGAAAGTGAGAGTGGTAAAAACCGTCTCATTAATTGAACTGTGGATTTTGAACTAAGAAATGGATAGGATAGGACAAGAATGAAGAGGGGTGGGGTCGTGACATATCTCATCAAGAATACTAAAAGCTTAAAGAATTTCAAGTAATGAATACCAAACACCTGCCATGCAGTTACATAGGTCTACATATAATTAAATGCAATATTTCCGTTAATAAGTGCAATATTAAATGCTGATTTTAGCTAATCAAAAAAGATATTTACTTGATTACAAATTACTTCTTAGTGAGAAAACAATTATGCAATGCAAATACTATTTAAAACAATTTTTCTTTATTTCAATGCAATGTATATACAACTAGTATTGTGAGATATCATTCATTGTTTATGGTTATACATAAACTACGAATAAAATGCAGTTTTCACCGGTTTTATGCATAATTTAACACCGGCAACATGTGTCTCGAGGGAGAAATGCATCTATAAGTGCGGTTCTCCGCAAATATTGTGAAAGCACTGAAATGGGCGCTAGACCGTAGACCGCACATGAATGATTGTGCTGCACTCGTAGATGGAACCTGGTTTATTTATATATATATATATAATGCTCGTAAAAATATGGAAAACTGATGAAAATAATATTATTGATTGGAAAATAGAAATAGTTTTTCAATTCTCTTAAAAAATAGAAAATAATGTATACCGTAAACAATGACAAAAACAATGAATAAAACGAATCCTATGTATGCGATAGATACGTCAAAAATATTTGAATTCGATTGTATTACTTAGTACCTCAAGATATTCCTTAAGAAACTCTCCAAAAAGAGTTATCAGTGATATATTAAAAGAATTTTAATGCATCAAGTAGGTACAGGCATTCTAAATATAAACAATTATTGCCCGTTCTAGATAAATAATTGATATCCATTTTCCTGGTGTTTGGAATACCACAAGCGCTGGACAATGCCGATCAAAATGTAGGTCAAAATGTTAACCATACCGCAATGCCACTCGTCATGTGGAGTAAGTGATGACATCGCAAATAATCCCAATAATACAGGAATACCATTTAATTCAACCAGAAAATAAATGATAGACGAATTATAAAAGTCTCACAGAGATGAAGCTTTTTATGTGAGAAACGTGTATGGAAGTCTCTTACACGAGGACACAGGGCTTACAAACTGTATGAGCTGGCTTTAGTGATCACTCTACACAATGCAACGTTCACCAATTCCATCCTTAAAACATCCACACATTATCAAATTTTTAAAATTCATTTGTATGTTCCTATTCCGTTTATTTTAAGGGACTATGCTCGAAACATCTGTAGTATTCTCATGAACAGTATACCTACATATATTTCGCAGATAGAAATACGAGATGTCGGAAGAGCTAATTGTTGACTACTTGACATTCCAGTTTGAAGACCTGTAATTAAAAAAGTAATAAATGTATCGTAAATGCAAATAGAAAATTCTTGCAGAACAGAAAATTTTCTTTCGAATGAAGAATGTATCAATTTGTTTTCTTTTATGTTTTGAGTTTGTGACTATTGAATTTGTGTTAAATCGTAACGATAAATTTAAATTCTTTTTTTTATTTTATTCGCTGAGTAATTTCTGGAACAGTAGAAACTAAACATCGAATAGTAAAATCTCATTCACCAATCATCATTACAATCAATACTTATCAGTGATTATGATGGTTCAGCTCATCACTGTGGCACAAAGTAACTGCCATGTCAATTATCGAAATATGTATGAGTATATTTTTTATATGTGGGGATGACTCACGTCGTGAGTCACCAGGTTGTGGGGTACCGTGTCTCGTATCCCACTTTTGTACAATGTATTACAGGATGAAAAACAGCTGATATGAACAGAAAACCGCGATCAGTTTTATATTGTTTATTTATTTTCGAATTTCAGTATGTGCCTATCGTTCAACCTTGATAGATTACTCGGTTGTCAACTAGTTGCTTCATGTTGATGAAGCGTGGTTCCTGTGTTGGCAACGGATGGTCTTCGAGCGTTATTGGAGAACGGGAGCGAAGAGCTCTCGTGGAGTATAGAGATCGGTGTCGTGAAGTGGAAGATGCTAATTAACGACGGATATAAGCGGTGCGTCGCGATAAGGTTGATGAGGATGATGGTTCTGCAAGCTGGAGATAGTGGAGCGATGTGGCTGACGATGATCGATGGATTGGAGGCTGAAAGCGTAGCGAGGAATGAAATGAGTGGCGTAGCGATTGTGTTTTGATGTCGTAGCTACTGCAGGCTGAAGGTTGATCTTATGGCGTAGAGAGAGATGCAAGATGAGCTACGGTAGCGGCCGTACAGTGTGACGTCGTTGTGATGGCGAAGGACCGAACTGTGTAGCTAGATAATGCTATGGTAGCGGTCACGCAACGTGACGTCGTTGTGACGGCGAGGAAACAAACTAAATTAGGACGTCGGCTACTCGCCTTTTATATCTCGATTTTGTTGTCTATACGTGTAAAATACTTTTATGAGAAGTGGCCTGTAAGAAACTTTAATTTCCCTTTGTCTGCGTGAGATCCGTCATGTCAGCAGATTATTCTCCTGTATGCGGCGAGGGATGTGCCAAGTCAGCGGTTTCTAATCTCTGATGTCGATCTTTTCTGTATGTAAATACAGACGTCCGCGCTCTGAGTGCGCGTGTTTTTTGTCGCGCGATTGATTTACCTTGAGAATTTGGCGCTGGTCAAAACGCGTGGGGAAAAGGGTCGTTGACCCCACAATTATAATATCACTTTGTCATTTATGGAATACAAATAAAACAAAGTAAGTGTTTTCAATAATATATATAAAATATCTACTCAAAGTTTACATTCATACTTCATAATCAAATTAAAACAAATAACTATACCACGCTAATTAAATTAATCGGTGTCTTAAATTAAACTCACTTTACGCGGGTGCGTAATTTTAAATTAAATTGATCAACAAACCTCTTTGAACGAAATTTTCCAAAACTTAGAACGAATGTTAATTTGTTAATTGACACAGCTACAGTGTTCGTTATTTATTGATAGTAATTAGAAGGCTCTTTTGTTTCACAACGAAGCCTGCGCTCGGGGTGTGTGCCTTTCGGGGGTGCGACATTCGGAAAGTTAATTTGAAAGCAGCTATAATTAATTATTCGCAAGTCCTGAAACAAAAAAGCCCTATTTTATTTAAAATTTACCCTTTTTTTTTTAAATTCTAGTTTATTTTACAAAAAACTATTACAAGAAACGAAAAAAATGCAATTTTAGTAATATTTTACATGCCGGTTCCTAAAGAATAAGTTTTTACTTATTAATAGCTGACACTCATGAAATAATTATAAAAACTTTTATCAAAATATATTTTTAGTAATTTCCCTCACGGCAGTAAATGGTAATTTTATACCCCGGCGATTGTGCTGAACTTGAAATGGTTCGCGTCTTTGATAAGTCCTATATATTTTGCATTTTTGACGTAGCTTGGCGATAGCAACAACGCTATCGTTGCCACTTTCGTTACACGAGTTACGGAGACAGATAGACAGACGGACGGACAGATTAAGAAATTAATATATTTAAATTTTTACATAACAGTTAGTTATCGAACCCCATCAACAACTGAAATATAATCCACTATAACGATCATTTTATCTATTGTTATATATCTATTATTATAAAAAATATAAGTAAACTAGTAAAAAAACATGATTTTGGAAGAGATAAGTACATGAAATCTCGAAATAAGTACATTTTAAATAAGTTATATTTGGTATTCAAAAAATTTCTTTTGTTTTTTTGAAAAATTGAAAATACATATTTTCAATATTTAACTCCTTTTACATATCGGTATATATTTTAACAGTATTTTTATTTGTATGTTCTGAGAACACAATTACTGGATTTCTTTTAAATAATACATATGAAAAGTTTTCAGACTTGAAATACCCCTACACACAGCTTAAGAAAAAACTGTAAATATGTGGATATTCTTACGATGGAATTGGTGAACGTTGCATTGTGTAAAATGATCAGCTAGCTTAATTGATTTATTTTTCTTTTAATTTATAATTTTTCACACGAAGCAAACATATTGTGGTGCGACATAATATCTTTAAATAAAATAACTTTTTGTTTAACACCACTTATTGAGTTAAAACCAACTAGTTTCGACTCACAACTGAGTCTTCATCAGGGTTCAGATATTAACTAAATAAAAACAGAATTACGAACAATTAAGAAAGCATTAAGGGAAGAAAGAGACAGAACGTCAACTGTGGTGGGGGTTGAGGGAAAGAGAGTGGGTGTGGGTGGGTGTAGTTAATTGGAAGGGGAATATATCTAAAATTCGACTACACGATAAATCTAGTTGCTTATTTAGTAAATATTTTTTATTTGTTTTTAAAGATTTTTTTATTTCTAAAGCTTCTAAATTATTGAGACGAATACCTATGTCATTTCTGTGAAGTACATCTACACCCGAAGATTGGTCAAATGTGTGGTTTTTTTTTCTATTAAATGAATTGCAAATTCTGAATAGCCTACACTATTATATCTGAACCCTGATGAAGACTCAGTTGTGAGTCGAAACTAGTTGGTTTTAACTCAATAAAGTGGTGTTAAACAAAAAGTTATTTTATTTAAAGATATTTTAATTTATAATTTATATAAAATAACTTTGTAAACACCACTTTTTTATTTTAAAAAAATCAACATGTTTTGAAGCCAATGGCTTTTTCGTCAGGATAACAATAATAAAATTTAAAAAATCGAAGTATAGATCAAAATATCAAAAATTTATATATGGAAAATGATAATATAAAGTACCTATTTAACACCAAAATAAATTTATAAGATAACTATTTGCAAAAAGGACCTGATTATTTATAACATTAAATTTACTATTAACACTCTTTCTTATTTCCAAAATTTGAAGAAGTTATTTTTCTCTCCTCGGCAAAGACTTGATCCTCTAATCACTATTTTCCCCCCTGAATTTTCAACGAGTATTCTTTTTGGCATTCTTTAATCATGCATCAGTTTCAGGTGCCCCCGTAACTCGGAGGGAACATTTTATGTACATTGAGGGTCTAGGTATCTTGTACAGACTATAAATTTCTTCATTGTGCCAGATTTACCACCCTCCTTCACGGGGCTGGTTCGGAAAATTGCGAAGCTGTGTACATAAGGCTTAGACGCAAGGCCTTCGTATTTATTTATTTATACCTTTCAAGGCTAGAGGCCCATTAGTTATCTCGTGGCTTCATACACCCTTTAATCAACCTTTGAAGAGCCAAACTCTATTAGATTGTAGAGGGATCGTCAGTATGCCTTTCTAAAATGTTTATGGATCGAGAATGAAATGTGGGATCTGTAGAGGTATTAGTCTACCGAGCTCGGCTGGCAAACTTTACGAATAATTTTGATAGAAAGAGAAAGGACGGTGATGAAAAAACAACTACGAGACGTGCAGGTACACGCAGTTAGTATAATGGAGTATGAGTTTTAAGTAATAGTTAATATTTCAGAAAATAAAGTGAAAATAAAACATAAATATCTAATATATAGTGATATATTTATTATTATGGAATAATAATTGTAATAGAGATAATACTAATTTATATCTTTGACTTTTCCGTTAAGTTCCTACAGCTTATTTCAAAGTTATGTCGATTTTTTTGTCATGGCACTTTAATAAATTGTATTGTATAGCTGTCAATATTAAAGCACTATCGCTATCTAAGCGAGAAAGAGACAAATTTATATAACGGCTACACGGTAGACAGTAATGCAGCAACGTATTTAACGTAAGTTGACGTATAGTATTGACGTGTATCGATACACAACATATTCTTGAAGTGCCTTGACTAAAAAATCGAACTGTACTGACTGAAGAAGGATTTTTACAATGGAAGCGAATTCATGAATCAGATGTTTTCCATGCGAACGATGACAGGATAGTTTTCAGTAAAAACTAATAAAGTTATTTAGTAGTATGAGTACGGATAAAGTGATAGTTGTG
Organism: Agrypnia vestita; assembly: GCA_016648135.1. Classification (NCBI taxonomy): domain Eukaryota; kingdom Metazoa; phylum Arthropoda; class Insecta; order Trichoptera; family Phryganeidae; genus Agrypnia; species Agrypnia vestita. Next base: position 6,935 of record JADDOH010024969.1, on the reverse strand, counting down.
TGTGAGAGTATTCAAATTATAAATATTCTTCATGATTTAAGAATTCTATAATATTCCTGTTACTTGATACGCCGTTCTATTCTGAAACTTATTTTCAGTATCCAAGAAAAAACAAGTTCTTAAATCATTGAAAAAAATCCTCGTCCATTTAAAACACGAGATTCATTCAAACTTATCCGTGCAGATTCTTCGAAGTTCTGCATAAAGTTTTTTGTGTTCCAACTCGCAAATAGAAGAATGGATATAAGGGATGCGATACGGAAATTAGTAGTGATTCATCACAACCCTCGGGGATGGAATTTTTAAATTGTGACCTCCTATTGGCTCTCCTTTCAACTAGGCGATAAGCGTTCTGCAGATCTTTTTCGGTAAATAAGAAATCAAGGACCCACAAAAGTAGTTGCTTTAAGGAAAATCCTTGGCAACTTCTGAAAATATTCTGTCATCAATTCTCGGCGATGGAAGACAAATTATAGTTTTATTTAATGATGAAAGTCACTGAACACGAACTTAACTGGAGCAGTATTATGTAATTCGAACTAATTCGCACTCTTCACTTGAGAATCTTCCACTTGTTTGGAACACTTTGTACTTATTATTAATATTTTAATATTTATAGCGTTAACTTTGTGGTTGGGCATTATAACAGAGTGTTAGTTAAATTAATATAACCACTAATGGATTTTAGGTCTACCGGTTTCGAGACGATCCCATCTCATCGTCAGGACCAACACTACACTACTATGTTCACAACACTATACACCACAACCATAATCACTTTATACTTATCTTCTAGAGTATTCTCACGTCTGTGATTGCACTTATTCACTATCGAACGCCCAGTAGGTACTCTAGCAATTTATTTTCGCCTAAAATTATTTTAATTCTTCACTTTTTCCACCGTTTATTCTAGATCCTTCTACTGTAAAACGTCCAGATTACTGGGAAATCTTAGATAATGTATAATTCTTTATATTTCTAGAGTCTCGTGACAATTAATTAACATTATCAAATTTCTAAGAAAAATACCTTTGTCCGAATTTTATAAATATCTTTTAAATCATTTAATTTCCTTGTTTATATTATTTAACAAAAAATAAATGTGTTTGATAATTGAAACAAGTATTCAAATCAAACACTCTATTTTTACCAACCTTTTTTAATTTTTTCATTTATTATTGCCATTTTATTTTTTACATCTATCAAAACTATATAAACAGTTTAAATGCAAGAATTTTATTACATTATCTATATGTACATTTCAATTTTACACTGAATTTGTAATATACTATAAAACTACAATATTAAATCTTTTCACAATTCACTCTTTATTTTTTTTAATAGATGTTTATTTATTGTATGTGTATTGTGAGGTGAAATTTAGGCCTCCCTAATTTATAAAGTATAGTATAGTAAATAATAAAATACACGCATGCAAAATGTAAGGAAATGTTGCTAGAAGTTGGATCCCATGATGATGGAAAACATCGTGGTTAAGGATCTTGCGGCTATGGCTTGGCCGGTTTACTCTAGGGCTTTTCCAGGACGTTGTAAATAAGCTTATGATAGATAACGTCGGTTCAATGCATATAACAATATAATAATTAAAATAAGAAAAAACTACACAAAATGTGATATATATATAATCTACAACGTAGATTCTGAAAAACATCGAGATAGTATTTTAAATTTTCATCTTAATATTCGACTAATATTTACCAAAAATGTGTATTTATTTGTGTATATCAGCTCCAGCAAAGCACGATATTTACGCAAAATATGTATTTATACGAGTATCCAGCAGCTCCAACGAAACATAATTAAGTTGTCTGACAAATAGAACCAGACTTACCGGAAAACTCCGAATAACTCTGTAACACGTTACAAACAAACCGCATTTCATATTACTTGGAATAATCCAAATTTAACTTTGCTGTTACACTTTGTACAAATATAAATGATATATTTAAACATACCAACCCATGAAGATATATAATGTTCATTATATATCTTCATGGGTTTCACATATAACTTTGTATAAATATAAATGATATATTTAAACATACCAACCCATGAAGATATATAATGTTCATTATGAAGAATAAACTTTTTTTTTGTTGGTTTATTTATAACAAACAACCCTTCATTTTAATGTTTTCTCTAAAATATATGTGGGGTATAAAAACAAAGGCAATAATATGCAAATAATTAAAAAAAATTGAATGCGATCACCGAGGATTACTAATATAAAGTGTACTGAATTTACTAGATTTTGTTCTTCCCCTCTACTGCGCCCAATGACCGCGCTCACATACCCACTGCACTCTAATTTCCACCCCACTCTTTACGCCGCCATCTTTTAGACTTACATAAAGTATTATTAGCATTTCTGTAGATGATGCATCGTTCTAATAATTGTAAGTAAAGAGTGAAAGTAAACAAAGTTATGATTTTTAAATATATTTTTTATTTGTGATAAGTTTAAAACCCATGGCACTATGTGTGGTATGCACAAGGGTAGGGGTGGCATCCAAGCTAAGCAATATCGGCAACATCGCTGGACTTCTATGTATGAGAAATCCTTAAGGGTGCTTTGTATTATAAAAAACCAGGTGCACCAACCTCTCTTGAAGAAGAAATTAAAACGTCAGACAACGTCATCAGTCACACTGGATACTTTGGCCAATATTTCAGCAGTAGTTCCCCGTAATCAAAAGTGCTTGACTAACGTAAAAGTCATAAATGACTTCATTTCATTCCTTGACGTTTGTAAAAATTTAATATCACAACTTTAGTTTCATTTTTTATTTATTTTAAAGTTTTTATTTTTTAACTAACCCACTCTATGTGATGAGTCGACAGAATAAGTAAAGAACAAAACATCAGTAATTCTGTAATAGAAGTAATGTTGCAAGACTCGTAAACGAATTATGAAAAAAATGGAAATAACATTTATGACGTGCAATTAAAAATAATAGGGTAACATTAACCGACCATTAAAAGCATTCAAATTTTTTCTTTGTGTTTCAAGTAATTATGTCAATTACTTATGGAAGTCGGAAATTCTTCTAAATTGTTAACATCCGCATAATTACAGTTGTGCAATTACTTGAAAAAATTACTTTAAAAATTTGAAAATATCTACGATGAGAATTAAATAATTTGATATAAACATATATATCTGTGTGTGTGTGTGTGTGTGTGCATCCAGATTCCATTCGGAATCCATTTGCGTCCACCGGCGCAAATTCGGTCTTCGTTGACTGAATTTTGAAATGGTTTTGCCAATTTCGAAGGATCACCAAAATCACAAATAAATTGATTTTTCAAAATAGAAATATTTTCATTCTGAAATTTGCTTTTTTTACTAATAAAGATTTTTTACAAACAAGATTTATTATGCACGGGAAAATTAAAGTTTTGCGCGACTGAATCGCCCGGTTTTCATCACTGCGTGTTGTATTGACGAAGACCGAGCGATGAGGTCGCTTTAGCGTAAAATAATGCCAACCAGGCGGCGAACGTACAGGTCCAATATGGACGCTTTTGCGCTTAGAATAGCTCAGGGTATGTGGTGGGTCCCTTCATTGATATTTGCTTTTGAAATATTTGCATCTGAATAAAATAAGGGTGGATAGAATTTTTAAAAAAAACTTTTTTTTATATATAAAATTGTGTTTGATGATTTCCGTTTATCTGAATATTATCTATCATTAAGTCATTATTTAATAATTCTTCATTATTTATTGTTAATTAATCGTAAAAAGTGTATTGTGTAATTTTAAAATATTCAAAATGTTCACAAAATATTCATACCATCTATTGCGGTCATTAATGATGTGTTGATGATCTGTTAGTTAAAAGATAAAAATAAAATTGAGATTCAAAAATTTTATGAATGAAAAATATATAGAAATATATTTATATCAATATATTTTAAGATCTTTAATATGCACACATATAAAAAAAAAACATGTGTTTTTCAGTTCTACTCCCTTAATTTCCATGAGACGCGTTTCACTTTATGTAGGTATTATCAAACTCTTATTTTAAAGTCAACTACTTGTATCTATTAAAAAAGAATAGCTTAGTATATAATTTAAAGTACTTAATTAAGGTGATAAATGGTATATTGGGTATTTAATGTTTTGACACGATTCTTAGATACAATTCTGTTCAATATGGGAGAGAATAACTTAATAATTTTATGATTATTCATAGGTTTTTTCTATTTTTTTTGGACGATTCTGGTTAATACTTATGTTTTTTGTACGTGCCTGTTTTATTTTCATAGTCGCACATATAAAAAAATAAAAATAATTGTGGTATCTACGTGAAATTATGGACTTCCGTAAACTCAACTATTAAGCAACAAAATTTTATATATTTTTAGAGACTGAACCTTAAAGAACCACCCAAAGAGTTCATTCTAAATATTATTGAAAGAATTTTTGAAATCAGACGAGTAGTTTCGGAGATTACATCCTACATCCAAACTTACAAACTTTACGTGTTTATTAATATAGATTAAACCTTATATTTTAGCACTAAAATCTGCCATTAGCTCGTATGTTAACAATTTCTGTAACCCCTGGCATTTAAAAGGTTAAAATAGACATTTCGCTTCAAACATTTTTCTGAATAAAAGTTATTGAATTTAAACGAAATACGTATTACGCCGTCTGGCCAAATTGAAAAATAACAAAACGAGATGTCGTTAAAAGAAATTGGATAACCTCCGTGCCCGCTCGTTCGTTAAGTGGCCTTTGAGAACGAACCCGCAATAAAACCAAGCCGTTCCTTGGGAAGAATCGGAGGAGTATAGCATCGAACTTTGATTGCAAAGCCGCAGATACCGTCTCCTTGAAATTGATAGGGATGCACACGAGGGCGGGCTTAGATTCAATACGCCAACGCCGCAGCGTCCAAAGGAATCTCAATATTGTGGTACGCAAATCAAAAATTTCCTTTCTCTTTTATTGCATAACCCCAGAAAAGCTTTTGCCATATTTCAATATCAAAATTTAAGTATTGGTTTTTTCATATAAGCTTGCGATTGAGTTAGTGTAGGTACCGTGCGTAATACGCGCATTGTTTCGTTGTGTTAAGTTTACGGATACGAGAGGGGCGTATCCGTAAACTTAACACAACGAAACGATGTGCGTATCACGCACTGTACCCACACTAACTCAATTGCAAGCTTATATGAAAAGACCTATAACTCTATAACGGTCCAGTATCGGTTTCATAATTTATAATAAAATCACGCGACGTGGCTGTGGGAGACAAATGAAACACTTAAATTTAATTAAAGTTTTATTTTTATAACCAAAAATCACTTGACACAAACTTAACTAGAACACTGATCTTAAATTCACAGTCGCGAAATGTATCTAGAGGATTTTTCAAACTTATTATCCATTTCGCACTTATTATCTCGATATATTATCTTGATACGAGGTTCGGTATACGGAATTTTCGTTTTCCTTAGTAAAATCTTTCAATCAAAATTTTCATCAATATTCACATTATCCCTTTTACAATATTTCCCAATAGATACCATTTTATTTTTAAGATAGAAATACCTATACTTACGTTACAATCATGTATTGGCCGCTTTATACAAAGCTTGCTGTAACCCGTCAAAAATGACGGTACTTTTACATGTCGGTTCCTAAATGATAAGCATTTATTTAGTTATAAAAATTAAAGTATAACTTTAAAAATAGAAAAAAAAGTTTTTATAAAAGAAGATATGGACGTTACAGAAAGTTACGGACAGACAAAAAATGAAATTATTTTTATTGGGATTTATTCAACAGATTTTCACTAAACCTTTGAATTTCAAAAAGCGCGTACACTTCGATTTTTAGATATACGATTAAACGAGACAAGTACCATAAAATAACTTACCTTGAATACAGATGAACGATAAGTGACATGAAATATCTCTACAACTTACTGAAAAATAGCATTGACTCCCCTGAAATTAAACTCCATACATAAAGTCCCCAGAGACGAACAATAGTACCACAACTTTTTCACTCGGTTCAGTGGAGAACAAACTACGGCGAAAGCTCCACAGTTAACCATATTCTTGATACATATAACATGGTTTTTGCAGTTCTCGACATGTTTTTTTTAAATTTTGAGCAGTTTACTTACTGTGTTAGGGGTAAACTTGCCGTGTGACATTTTCCCCTCACACATGCGCGCGGGCCTGCATACACACTGACACACGCCATCTTACTAACTATTGTCTACTTGAATTACTGTCTAACCAATACTTGTATTGTACTGACTCCTATAAATTAAGGTTTATTTTAATGGGCCACAAGCTCTGTCTAATTAATAATAATAATAATGTAAACTTTTATCAATGGCTGTAAGAAAACCTATTAACGAAAAATAAAATAAAAATATTGCCGCACCGTCAATCTTTACGTTTGACAGATACGCAAAAAACAAAAAGTTTACGCGTATGCCCTTTGTATTTTTTTTCTTACTAAGGTAACAAAGCCGTTAAAATGAGAATGAGATGGATTATACACGAGTGCCGGTGCTTTTTCCAATCTTCGAAGCGCTTCTGGAAGGCAATTTTCACCCACTTTATCACTTTTTCCTAATGTTTTGTCACTCCTACTTGTAAACGGCTAATACTTTTACATTTCACGAATTTCCTTTCCCCCTCTTCGCCAAGCATCTCGGTCAAGGGCCAACATACTATAACAAGACGGTAAAAGAGATGACGGACAGAATCTCTCGTAATATGTCGATGACTACAATAGGATCGTAAACACTAGAAAATAAAATAATCTTCTCGAGTTCGAAAGAAAAACGTATTGCGTATACAAGCGGGACCGACAGCTGCGCAATTTGAGTTTGTACTGACATTTCTATCGGTGTGATATCAGCCGTAGATGACAGCCGGGGTG
>JADDOH010024968.1:0-69922 GCA_016648135.1 Agrypnia vestita | reverse complement strand
AAGTGATCACTTAAGCCAACCATAAAAAGACAGGTCATAAGTCCTGTATACACCCAAATGACTTATATACCTACTTTCCCATAATTAATACAGTTTCGTCTCTGTGAGATATCTATAATATACACTAATTGATTAATAATGTCTCTGTGACATAAATCCAGCACTGTTCTGAAAGATTTGAACAAACTCAAAATATTCTGAAAATAGGTAGCATTTCGATACATAGCCATGTGCTCTCTTCACATATCTTCAGTATCATCCTGGTGCAAAGCCACGATGCATTAGCGTAACTTAGCCTTATTTAATCAGATGTTAATTGACTGTTAAGATCTGATTAAGCGTGATTATACAGATGCCCTTTCTCTTTCACTCATTAACGCGTCTGTACACACGATGTAGATCACATCTTGACATGAAATGTGTGCGCGTGCTAACATTTAAATATAAATAATAGTAGATAATTTTAAATATAATGTGTGTATACAGGCATCTTATTACTGATGATTCCAATAAATTTCACTGTATTAACAATATTGGATTCTTTTGAGGCGCCCAGTTATGAACAGTGCCGATAGTGTGAATGAGATAACTGTGAAGAAATCAAAAGGGCATTGAAGCACATGAAGCATTGGCAAGGCTGTGGGTCATGACAATGTTGCTGCTGAGTACATTAAGGATGGTGGCCCTGTAATTCTCACGTGGCTTCATAGACTCTTCAACCAATGTTTAGACGACAACCACACTACAATGGTTTGGAAAAGAGCTGTTATTATGCCTCTATATAAAATAAAAGGGTCGCGAATGGACTGCACGAGCTATTAGCCTATTGAGCTCTGTCGGCAAACTGTATTCGAGAATTTTGATAAAAAGAGTGAGGACGACAACGAAAGAAAAAGTGTGGGATGTACAAGGAGCATTCATGAATGGAAAAGGATGCATGGACCAGTTTTCACATTTTGCACGTCTTTCTGACTATTTGTAAATCAATTTATTTTTTCAAAATAACTCCAATACTTTCATTATCAATTTACCTTCTTTACTGTATTAATAAATAACTTGTATATACTGTGTACCTATAAATTATAATAAGGAATAAGAACTGTGGCTCCCTCATCAGACTCAAGAGCTTCTATTTACTGATGAGGCATGACTACCAAGTATTTAAAAAAAATGTTTAATCTGATATGTATATATAAGAACTGTATTTGTACCATAAATTAAATAAATAATTTAAAAAAAATCATAGTAAAATGGCACACCAAACTGAACATAAACCAGCTGTCAACTGTCAAATTTGTTGAAAATTTGCTCAAAGTTGCTGAAAAAAGTGTTGCCAATTCGAAAATAAAAACCTCTAAAAATAGACTATTTCAACACTAATGGCACGATTTTTATGTGCTTAGTTCATTTTAAAGGTTTATACTTATAAAAAAATGCCCCATATGCGTAGGTTAGGTTAGGTTTTTCTGTGTGAGTATGTACGTATATGTGTGTGCATGACACGCATGTGCAAGGGGAAATGTGTCGCCTCGCAAGTTTACTCCAAACAGAATTAATTAGATATTTTCCCAGAATTTACAGTTATGCACATTTTTTTTATTGGATGAAGTGCGCGCCTGTGTTTTTTATAGCTGTGCTATAGTCGGATGGGTAATAAAGTGCTATTAAATTAATTAGCTGCACGGGCACGTAAAATAAATGACTTTATCACTTCGATATGATTGGCTCCGGTGGGCGCAAGCGTGACAACCAGCCCCGATATTAAAAAGTGAAATGGCCATTGTCTCCTGAACGTGTCACGTGGCGGCGCTAATGACCGATAGCAATGGCCGCTTATCGGTCGGCCGTTGGCCGTTACGTCGTCCACATTCCAGCGCCGCGAAAAGCGAAAACCAAAGCGCGGAAAATTATAATGAATTATAACGAAAAATAAGCCGGCAATTGAGCGCGCCCGCAATACAAGAAGAAAATTAATATCGTTCCGGCAGCGACCATCTTTTAGACATTTATATTTTTTGCGCAGCTATGTCGCTTTTAGGGTTGCCACCTTTTTTGCGCAAATAAAGAACATTGGTTATTAAAGGTAGAAAAAAGGTACATTGTGTCAAAATAAAGTACGATTTATTTTGCTTAAAAACATATTTTTCATTACTTTTAGCAATTTTTAACAAATAATTATCACTACTAAACGTCTGCATAGCATGTTTTCAGTCTATATTATTAAATTAAAGTAAATAAGTCATTCATTTTATCAGATTCGGAGACTCTTTCTTTTTTTATCAGATTCAGAGACTCTTTCTTTTTTATCAGATTCAGAGACTCTTTCTTTTCTTTCGTCTCGCCATTTGCTATTCATCACAGAAAACCAATTATTCGTATTTTAACTGCACTCAATCCGCCTCACACAAAATAAACAATAATTTTTTACAATGACATTGACCAAGTTGACATTTGAGGTTAGGTTGCATTAAAAAACGAGCGTTTATGTGGCGACCGCCACAGGGTATATCGTCAATTATCGAACCTATTCGGCAACAATCGATAACTTCATCGACCCTGGTAACTCTCTCGTTCCGTGTTACGCAAAAATTTCTACAATCAACTTTTTTTTGTCTGTTATAAGTAAAATGAATCCCAGAGAAATCAAATCATGCGAAATAAAGTATTTTCGTGTACTTTATCGTTCTCATAAAGTATAGAGTATAATTTTTATTTTTATTATTTTTTTAATTTAAAATTTAATGGAAACCTAAAAGGTTTATGGATAACATTTTTACATAATTCAATATAAGAAATAATAATAATATAATTTAGATACAAAGTAATTTTTTTATAGTTGGCCGAGTTTTAGCATTTTTGTCACATCCGTTTTGAATTTGTCAGTGGTCAGTTGTTTGGCCTGTTGTGGCAGGTCATTGTATAGTTTTAGTCCGTTGCAAATTAGTCGGGATTGTCCTGTTTTTGTTTTGGCGTGTGTTATGTGATAGTTTTGAGCCATTCTAGTGTTGTGTTGGTGCTTTTCGTGTATTTTGTGTAATTTTATGTCTTCATCTTGTATTTCGCCAATTGCTAGTCTGTGAATGATTTTAAGTGTTTCGATTTTTGTAATGCTTTCGATGTTTAATTGTTGTGTTATACGGTATACAGTTTCAGTTGGTGTCCGGTATATCTGGTACGAAATAACGTACAATGCTTTATAATAAAGTACGAGTGGCAACCCTAGTCGCTTTAAACATTACGCTCTGTAGCAATACCGCGTTTCCTCCATGAATCGTGTTACAAGCAACCTTGGAAGAGAAAATATAAAATGAAGGATTTTTTAACAGAATTACTGTCAATCTTCTTCCTTGCACTGTCCTAACTCATTGCCTAGATATGCTTTTGGGGTCGATTCTTCTCGTTCTTGGGTTTTATTTTCTTCGGTTTTGGGTGTCGCTTTAATCTAGTCCGTTTCTCTGCGGGTTTTTGGAGCATTGAGTCATCCGGGAGTACTTTGGTCTTCCTCTGGATGACTGTCGATGAAGCCCCATAGACAATGCCTGCTTCACCGTGTGGTCTGGTGGTCTACGTCTTATGTGCCCGTACCATCTCAGATGTCGTTCTTCCAGCATACATATATCTGTGATACCCATCTTTTAGTGATCCCACCGACCATCTAAGCTTTCGCACTTTTGTTGCTTCAACTTTCCTAGAGTGAGAGTTGTGAGCCATACATTATCGCGGGTCTGACAACAATTTGGTGGTTTTGAAAGGTTATCGTCAGTGTTATTGCCAATGTTACGTTATTATTGCCAATGTTTGTTATTGTATTTGAATGTTTAGTAATATGTAGTTCGGAATCATTAATGCCAAGATTAATCAGCCATGTTGTGATGAACTTCTTATTCCTTTTCTCGAGCGATTTCACGCAATGGTTGTGAGGAAATGTTCATAGGTTTTCACAGCCGTTTAGAATCTTCCGGTTTGGGTTTTCTGGGATATTCTACTGTTTCTCTACCACCTCTCTAGCCGACGTTTCGGATCCCATTGCAGAGTCCATAATCTCTTTTTGTACGTATTTATATTCTCTTACGTATAAATTTTATGTATGTTTTCTTGATCTTTAATAATTTTTTTTTAAAAGTTGATGAGCAGTATAGGCGGACCGTGAATGGGTTTGCATGGCCGGTGCGGGGCAGCACGGTCGCGCTTGATAGTATCAAAAAAATGTCAACCTGGAGACGACTGAGCAGGACCGATGTGGGAGCTCCTACATCGGTCCTGCTCATTCGTCTCCATATCCAGGCATAAAACGGTCCTGGGTAAGCAGTGGGTACCATTCACAGAGTCCGTAATCTGGGCGGATGAAAACATACATCCCAGAAAATTCACAAAACTTAAGCCCTGATGATGGATCCTGCGATCAGAAAGATCGCAGAAAACTCAAACCAGATGGGGAAGTTTTAAAGCCTTTGAATTTAATTTTCTTTTTTACTTCCTTTCTTTTAACTCGTGGCGTCTGCTTGTCTGACGAAAAAACTTTGGATCGATTTTTAACCCTTTTCCCGTTATCCAATTGAGCTGAAACTTTGCAAGTAGACTCGTGGTCGACGATCAAGATCTATCAAATTTTCGTTAAAAAAAAATTATGGTATAATTTTGGATTTTTCAAATTTTTAATGGTTTTTTCATACAAATCAGTAAGTTGTATGGAGATTCCGACGCATATGGTAGACACGAAACCCGAAAATAAGAAAGGGAGTATTGTAAAAACTTGGTTTTTATGGGTTACTTTTTTGGAACATTCAATTGTAGCAGTGACGTTTGTAAACAATATTTGTTATTTTTTACTTCAGTTGTTAGTAAGATTGTCTGCTCGCCGACAATGTCGCACGTTTCCCGCATTTTCGTCGAAATTTGGTCGCCTCTCTCTCGGGGGAACGTCGCGTGTCCGATACAACGTGAAGTAAACATTTCGATGTGCATAAATTATTTCCAAGAATGCGTATCGTTTCGAAAAATTAATATTGTAACTCCGCTGGGCGCGAGCCGCGCGGGGTGGGGGCAACGTGTGGGGGAGGGGGGGGCCTCCTCCCGAGAGTGAAAAAAACCCAGTCCGCCGTCGGTACTCAATGTGAGCGTCTAACCGCGGGCAGTGGCGTCTCCGCAGACCGGGCTAATTTCAACCTTATGGGTCACATAAGGTCGACTAGTTAGCCGATTTTCGCGTTTTCTTTTCCCCGAGAAGAAAAAAATGTGGTAAGGAGTGCGTCGGTGCCGTATTTGGATTTCAATTTTGTTTTGTGTTTGTTTTTGTGTTGCGTTTTTTGACAGCCGAAAGTGAAGCGTTGCAGAGTGTCGAAAATGGGTTTTGTTTGTAATATTTTCCATCTTTACAAATTACACAATTTAAGAAAATAATTAAATGTGGATTCAAAATGTATATTCGTAGATAATGCATTACACTCCCACAAGGGTAGATATTAATCATACCATCATATTCCCACAAGGGAATCAATTGAATATTCCCTCATAAACCTATTAAACAATTGATTATTCCCTCCCATATCCGCAAGACAATGAATTATTCGCTCCCATTCCTAGGAGGGAAATTTTATATTCTTATTTTACCAGAAAGGGAATGCTTATACCCTCGTATTCTCACAAGGGAAATAAATATATTCTCCTATTCCAGGAAGTATAACAATTCTGCCCTATTATTCCTATAACATTTCACGACATGTTTCCCTGTTGGAAGATTTACTAAGGGCCGGTTGTTTCAAGTTGGATTAAAGTAAGTCTTTTAAAGCATAGATTTTTACGTTTTCCACCAATCAGACGATCCGTTTTCGTAAAAATCTATGCTTTGATCGACCGCTTACTTTGGTCGAACTTGAAACAACCGGGCCAAAGTATATCTTCCAACAGGGAAACTTACCAAGAAAACATGTAACGCAGATCTATTATTCTGACGTGTTCCAAATACCAAAGGGAGAATCTTTCTTTACAAATAATATTTCCGAATCCTACCCTTACCAGTGAACGTATGGGGCATACAAGATGCATACATAGCTATATGTAAATTTTGATCCTATACTGGTAATAATAATATAAATTAAAACTTTTGTGTATATTTCCTTAAAATAGATAAATGTAAATTTTTTATGTGAATTTGTAAATTTGGGAATATATTAATTAAAAAAAATAAAACGTTGATTGTTGACTTAGCAATCTCGTACAGTATCAAGTCTATTTTAGTAGGGAACATTTTTACACCACACAATATTCCTACTCATCTGGAGAATGGAGATAATCTTTGTTTTTCTTTAATTGTTGGTTTTCACATATTTCTTTGTGAAATAGCCAATTTTCGTTACATATGCCAGCACAGGAGTAATGGAACGGACCGCCTTTGGAAAGCCTTACCACACACTCAGGAATAAGCAGAGGCTTCAAAGTCTTCCTATAACCAGTGCATTCCTCCTCCAAATATTTAAGTATCTAAATATAACGGCATCGTCAAATCATGGTGCTCCATGTTTGGTTCAATATTTGTTGTATGAGATTATATTTATCTTTGGATCGTTAAAAAGTGAAAAATAGAAGCCATCTAATGGTATATAAAAAGTGTATTTTTTTCTCAATAATTTAACCGTCGCTGTACGATGTCGGTATAACGACGGTTCTGATTTGCGATCGTAGAACAATGCAGCATGTGTAAAAATGTCGCTGTACTGCGCTGACTATATTTGAGGTTTTAAAGGTATCCATTTTCAATAACTAACCCAAGTTTCAAAGGAAAATCTTTTGTAGTTGTAAAGCTATGACATAAAGTGTCTTTATGTAAATAAAACTTCAAACTGCTCTCCTGCAAACTTGAGAAAAATCACATGCGTCGTTGTTCTACGATTATGACGTAATGAATATCGTTGATTGATATAACAGCTGCTTCGTGATGATACAAGATTGTTTAAATTTTTGAAGTGAAACTTCTTTGGGCACGTTGTATCATAAGGTCAAAGGTCACCATCGCACGGATTTACGTTACTTTTTAAAATATTTTAATAATTTATTTATTACTAGCTGCAACCCGTCAAAAATGACGGTGCATCCGCTCGCGTCTTTACTAAGCCCTAGTATATCTTATAGCATCATGTGTGAAACAGCCGGTTCGGGTTTGGTGGCCTGGGGTTCAAGCCCCGTTTCCGACCGTTTTTTTAGCCGTGAATTCGAACAAAATTACGGACGATACACGAAGTTAGAAGGGGAGAGACAGACATACAGACAACGAAATTATTATGTTTGATTATCAACGCCCTAGTGGTCTTTTACAGTAATATATGAAGTGAATGAATTATAAACATACCTAACATATAACACTTTTTATAATAATAAACCAAAAAAGTAATAAAAATAAAACATACTTAAAAATAAATAAACAAACATAAAAACGCTTCAAACAAATAAATATATATTTATAAAATCATTGATTAGTAAACAGTCGTAATTAAAACAAAATAATATAATAGAATGAAGAATAGTAAGCCAAAATCAAACTCAGAACGGAACGAATTCCAGGAGAAAAAAAAATTAGTCCATTAAACTGTGCTCAATTCTAGTGGCACATTCCAAGTCTAAGTAATTCTTTAGTTCGGACATGCTCCTAAAACGAAAAATGTCAACGAATTTCGAGAATTTATTTCCAATGTGGTCCATGTGTGTTATAGGTGAAGTTTATGTGGGTCCCTATAAAAAGCATTTCGTTTGTCTTGGAGGCCTTCTGAATAGTAGGGCAGTCCAACATACTTTTAATAATAAACTAAACATTAAATATACTCTTTCGAGAGGTTCGAAGAGTAATTAAAAATTATGTAATACAATGTTTGGATTATTTGTGTATAGTTTTCTGGAATATTCTGCCGTATATATGTGACCTCTCTGGCCGAAGTTTCGGATCCCATTGCAGGGTCCATCGTCAGGCTGATGTGGGCGAAACGTCGGCCAGCGAGGTCACCCAGAAAACCATGCACAGACGATTCTGAACGGCCGTAAAAACCTGAGAATATTTTTAATGTTTGGATTAGTTAAAATACTTTTAAAATGTCTACACAAAGTGACACATGATAAAAGCTCTAAACAGTACATTTATAACATTTCCAGCTGTATTTCTTGGTACTGACTATTTGCAGAACTGCCAGCAGCATCTCATGCTGCATGCCACATCTGCAGTCATCTTATTTAGACACGATCGATCATTCCCAACTTCTGGAGAGCCCCAAGGCACGCAGATGTGCCCTCATTTTTAGTGTTTTTCATTTTTTACATTCCTACACAGATCATTCATTAAATGTAATTAATTCGCGAAACGCGAACCTATCGTTAATAGTGGATACCATTTTAAACGTCTGTAAACGTTTTCGCCGCTGCGCTGGTGCAACAACGAAATTTAATGGTACTTGAACATGCAATTAATGCACATGTAAATGTTGCATACGCATCATTAGTGTACCTTGCCAAGCTCTTTCTCTTTGGCCGAAGAAAGTAAACGTGGATTCGATATCAAGAAAAGAAACAGTAATTTTTTCTACTGGAAGTATTGCGGTGCCGCCAGTACGTTACGTGTACGAACTTTTTTGTCCACAGTGCATTCTCCAATACCGTTCGGTTCCTGAAAGATACAACCGTAGATTATTGACATTAACACTGCCACTGTTTACAATTACACACGACACGAGTATTTTCACATGTTATGAGCTTGATTTCCATTGAATTGTTGCGTCGTATCGCTCTCGGTATTGTTCCTATTTCATGTATCGGCGTCTTGCAACTCGAGGCTTTCGAAATCAATCGGAAAATTGAATAATTTTAGTTTTTGCTCGGTACATTTAACATCATGGCATAATTGGTTGGGGTGGGGCCCATAAATATTTACATATATATATATATATATATAACCGAATGAAAGACTTTAAATTAGTTAAACTTTTATTTATAAACAGAGACACCTTACAAAACTTAACTGAACACTATTTTGTAATTCGCACTCGAGAATACTCCTCACGTAGGTATTTTGGTACACTGTTTTGCTATACAATCTGGCTGGCTGAATAATCGCTCGGATCGCCCGTTCGCTTGGCTTTCTGTGGTTTTCACTAGCTGTCAAACACAAGACCACCTTGACGTGCGATGGCGTTGCTGTTTATGTAAGATCCTCGATTCCCGGAACTTTCCTGTATGTATATGTATGTAGTCTTCCAGGTTTTTCCAAAATCTTCGAAAATGATTCAAACGATTCGGAAATATGTTCGTTTTTTTTCTAGAATCTCGTAACAATATGTATAACAATTCAATGTTCAATCATCTAAGTTCTTTAAATGAGTGGTATTAAAACAAATGTAGCAATATCCATTTCAACCATTCAACTCCCAAGGCGTCACGTGATAAAATGGCTGCTTCATATTAAAGGAGAGCTGATGTTGATTTTAGACTGAAACAGCAAAGACAGCAATATCCAATTACGTAAATAGTAAAAGTAGCTATGTCCACTATTTGGTAGCAAATACAGCAATACCCATGTTTTAAAAATAAATATTTACTTATACACGTATATAAAGATAAAATTTAGGTGGCATTTGAAACTTCCTATTTCCAATAAGATCTACGTTTCATAGATTCCAGAGAAATTTCTTCGAGTAGTGATAATGAGGTTTTTTTCTATTTAACTCAGAAATATCTCAGTGGCATATTGCTGCCTTTGCTATTACATCCAACAAATATACCATCATCATCGTCATTATTATCACCACCAAATTGTTTTCATAGTTACTGGCTAACAAGAATTTTCGCAGAGTTTGATGATTTCATCACTTCAGCGGGTTTTAAGACGGCCCTTTGGCCTCTAGATTCTACTCAGGTACTTTCAGATAACGGTGCTTACTTTAGTCTTCCTTCTGATAGTTTATGCATTCCTTATTATAAACCTTTAGTATTCCTAGTGATCCTATTAGTTGAAACTATGATTTTTTTTGGAAAAATTCGTTTCAAATCATTAATTATTACGTATTATATCATAATCATAATGCTCAAATGCGGTTTTAACTGTAGACGGAGGTTGTTTATAAGAATCACGTTCACAAGAATGACGGGATAGTTTCTTGTACTGACAATGAAGTCGCTTTAATAGAAGAATTTGAATTGTTGAAATCAATTCCTTGCAACGTGGATATATTGCAAGTCTTCGAGCCCTTATTATCAGCATAAATATTTCAGTTACGCATAGTTTCTCCTCGGAAAATTATGACAGACAGTACGCGCACACTACCTTCTCTTCGTAATGTAAGAAAATTTACATTTTACTCAATCGACACACATGCTCCGGATTAGCAAAAAATTTCGGTTTTGTTTGTAATAGTGGTGTGTAATAGTTTACAATTATTTCTTAATAGATCGTTTAAATAAACATGTGTGTGCTTGATAAAGCGGCAGTTTGATGGATATCAAATCAAATTTGGTAAGAGCAACGTTATGAATCTGTATTTTGAAACAATCCAGTGTATATTTTAGTACCAAAGTGGCGAAAGACAAGGGAAGATGGGAAGGGGAAGTGTCTCATCGAGCCTTTGGGATTAAGTGTAAAAATGACAGTAATATTTAAAATTATTCTTGTATCTTTAAATATACGTAGATTTATTTACGCGATACCTGGCGAGTATAAAGATTTTAAGGGAACAGTAAGGAGATTGCTAAGGGTGTCTTTACGGCATATAATACAGGCCTAAAAGACAATAAATCTTCCCTACGGTTTGATAAGTACGGGAAATGATATATACGTAATTGCATACAGGGACATAATATATTACAAGAAAATTTCGTAAGCTTTGTCTGAAAGTTAGTCAGTCTTTTTAAAAATTGTGCTGTAAGATAGTTCCGTAGGAAGTGAGGTCTTTTATTTTATTTATTTATTTATTTCTATTTAATTTTAAGTATAAAGTTTTGGTTGGACTGTGCGTGTCTCACTAGAAATATATGTGTTGAGACAGGCATAGTTTACAATATTGTGTAGGTACAAAACATAGTAAATAGATAATAAAATGTTTAAAGTAACATAATAGAAAATATATCATATGTATACATTATATATAGGTCCAACGAAAAAGTGGATTTTTTGAATGATTCTACGTTCGTGTTTTTCAGTTATTTTTATTCTTATATACATACATTTTGGTTGGACTGTACCTGTTTCACTAAATGAATCTGTGCTGAGATGGGTATGGTTTAAAATTATTTGTACAATTCAGTTTTTAACAAGAATCTTGTATACAAAATAACGAGTAGTTATTTACTTAGTTCCTTATTTGATTTATATGGGTGTATATAAAAATATTGGAACAATTTCATAGTATACAAAGAATATGTAGAAATAGTTGTGATATTTTCTTAAATTAATGTATATTATAGATATCTCACAGAGACGAAACTATGACTTCTATACCTACTTTCCCATAAGAAATACAGTTTCGTCTCTGTGAGATATCTATAATATACATTAATTGATTAATAATGTCTCTGTGACATAAATCCAGCACTGTTCTAAAAGATTTGAACAAACTCAAAATATTGTGATATTTTCTTTCTGGACTTTTTTTAATGCGTGATTTTTTTAATTGCAGCCACAAACCTTCACCCTCCAGAGCGGCGAGGGCTCCGTGCGCGCGCGCCAGGACCTCGGGGCCTCCGGCGTGGAGGACATGACCCAGCTGGCCGACCTGCACGAGGCCGCCCTGCTCTGGAACCTCAAGCTGCGCTACGAGCGGAACCTGGTCTACACCTACGCGGGCAGCATCCTCGTGGCCGTCAACCCCTACAAGATGTTCGACGACGCGTACGGCCTCGAGGTGGCCCAGAAGTACAAGGGGAAGCTCCTAGGCTCCCTGCCCCCGCATCTGTTCGCGGTGGGGTCGGCGGCCTACTCTCACCTCCCGGCACCCCAGGTGGTGGTCATATCGGGCGAGAGCGGCGCTGGGAAGACGGAATCGACCAAACTAGTGGTCCAGTATCTTGCCGCTGTAGCTCCGCCGGCGAGAGGACAACCCTTAGTGCCGGAACAGATCCTGGAAGCGGCCCCTTTGCTGGAGGCTTTCGGAAACGCGAGGACGGCCAGGAACGACAACAGTTCGCGGTTCGGGAAGTACCTGGAAGTGTTTTTCAAGAACGGTGCCATTGTGGGTGCGAAAGTGACTCAGTACCTCCTGGAGAAGTCCAGGATCGTGACGCAGGCGCCCGGCGAGCGGAACTACCACGTGTTTTACGAGATGCTCGCCGGGCTGTCGGAGAAGGAGAGGCAGAAGTACGGTCTGGTGGACGCCGACAAGTATTTCTACCTGAACCAGGGCGGCGGCGACTGCGCGGCGGGGCGCGGCGCGGGCGGGGCGGACTGGGCCTCCCTGAAGGGCGCCATGCAGGTGCTGGGGGTGGGCGAGCAGGAGCAAGACGGAATCGTCAAGGTAAATAAATCACTTTCTCTTTTGCTTAGAATTAAATTAGTGTTTAAACTAGACTGTGCGAACCTCGTTGTGTAATTTGGTCCTTCGTGAGTGAGGACCTTGCGTCGTATAGATCTGAGGGCTGTCAGCAGAGATGTGCCTGTTAATTTTTACACTTATCTAAGCAGAATGCGGGATTTTCTTCGTTTTCTCCATCTTCCGATGTGGACCACCCCAAAAAGCTTCTTCGAGTTATTTTCTGTTCTCGCAAGATGTTCAGAGCATTGAATGACTTTTCATTACACATTAAATAATTATTTATGTACATATTCATAACTTATTTTACATTTAATCGCTGTAGCTCTATCC
This sequence comes from Agrypnia vestita, assembly GCA_016648135.1. Classification (NCBI taxonomy): domain Eukaryota; kingdom Metazoa; phylum Arthropoda; class Insecta; order Trichoptera; family Phryganeidae; genus Agrypnia; species Agrypnia vestita. The sequence goes on along the minus strand of JADDOH010024968.1, from coordinate 57,092 downwards.
ATAGATTGCCATGTTTTGCCAGACTTTTTGCCTTTGGTAGCTCTATATCAATCGGAAATGTTTTAAGGGGTTTCACCATATTAAGCGAGCCCAAAATTTAGGCAGAAATTGGGGGATATTTTACAAAGAAGTGATTTTTTTTTATTGGCATTCATTCAAAATATTAAACAATTATTTTAATGAAAAATGTTGAAAAAAATTGCAACCGCATGTCCATTCCCGTGGAGCTCCCCCGCCGTTACTAAGATGGAACATTCCCCGGTGAAGTTTGTCTCATACAGAAAATTCATCTTTTTATTTAGAAATGAAATATTTATAATGTAGCAAATTCGATTTGGAAAAATACGTTTTTTTTTGTAAAATTCGTAAAAATTTGATAAAAACTCAAAAATTTTTTTTCGAATATTCGTTTTTTAACAAATGGCTTAACGAATTAAAATGTTTATTTATGAACATGTACATGACATTTTTACTCCCTTTCTTTTAACTCGTACCGTCATCTTGCTTCTGTCGAAAAAACTTTGGATCGATTTTTAACCCCTTTCCCGTGATCCAATCGAGCTGAAACTTTGCATGCAGACTCGTGGCGATGATAAAAATAATCTAAGAAAAATTTTAGTTTAAAAAAATTTAATAATTATAGTATAATTTTGGATTTTTCGAAATTTTAATGATTTTTTTCAAATCGTAATCAATACAAATGAGTAATGTCCCGACGCGTGCAGTCGGACGAAACCTGATTCAATGAGAAAGGGAGTATAATAAAAACTTGGTTTTCATGGGTTAGTTTTTTCTGTCTCGGACAAACGTGTACCGAGCAAAGTTGCATCTCAGTCACGTCGGAGGAGCTTCACTGAAATGGACTTTTTTTTTTAATTTTCAATAAAATAATAGACTTATGTGTGCCTTAATAAGTGCCATTAAAAAATCTAAATAATCAGTTGAAAAAAAACAATTTTTACCTAAAATATGGTGTAAAATCATCCCTGGTGTTTTAATTTATATTGATTGACAGTGCTGTTTTGTGTTGCGTCAGAGCTCACGAGTCGCTGCAAGTTTCTACTCTGTTTACCGATCATTGTTTTTCTTTACCGTCTGTTTGAATCACGTTTGTTGTTGATGTGTATGAAGATATTTCTAATTCTGTATTAATGGCCACATAAATTAGTATTATTGTGTTCAGATTGCAATTAAGCCTGCCTCTGCTCAAGTAGCCATAAAGTGTGGTAAATTGATATGCCTCGTTGTCGGAGGAAATTTTTTAATCGTAAAGTCGTAATGATTTCTACTATTTTGATTAAGTATCTCATTGTTTTCGTGTTTGTATACATACAATGGTTGCTCAATTATATTATAGTGAACTGTTAAAAATGATTTCGTTTACTTTTTTAAGTGAATTGCTTATTTATTATACTTGAAGAACTTTGGTTAGACATTTTTATAATTGGGTATAATGAATAAAAATGTACTTTGTTTTCATCACTTATATACAGGGTTATTTGGAAAACATTAATAACCTCGCAGGACTATATTCCTGCCTTGATTATGAGTCAAAAATGTTCAAGCTATTATGACCTAATATCAATAGTTAAGGAGATATGCGACATCAAAGTTTGCATTTTTTCTTCAATATTTCTGACTTATTTTTTGTAAAACGTTGGACTATCATTGCAGTAACTTATATCGAATATGAAAAATTCATTCCCTTTAATACAAGTCAAATAAAAAAATAAAAACCTTCGAATTCCAATTGGAAAACATTCCGATTGGAATTTTTCAGGGTTTTTATCATTTTATTTAACTTGTATTGAAACAAATAAATTTTTCGTAATCGATATGAGTTACTGTAATGATAGTCCAACGTTTTACACAAAATAAGTCAGAAATATTGAAAAAAAAACTGCAAACTTTGATGTCGCATATCTCCATAACTATTGATATTAGGTCATAATAGCTTAAACATTTTCGACTCATGATCAAGGCAGGAATATAGTCCTGCGAGGTTATTAATGTTTTCCAAATAACCCTGTATACTGTATATTGAAAATATCAACACGTTTCAGGGCCAATGGTCCCTTCGTCAGGATACAATATGTACTAACAAATTATAAATTTTATAAATTTTTGCAAGGTTTTTATCAACGTATTCGGCTTGTATTAATCGATATAAGTTACTGTAATTATAGTTCAACTTTTTGCAAAAAATAAGTCAATAATTTTGAAAAAAAAAAATGCAACTTTGATATTGCATATCTCCATAACTGATGATATTAGTGCATGCTTGCTCAACTATTTTCGAATCGTAATAAAGGCTGTAATCCACCTGTAAAGTTTTTGCTACTAGATATGAGACACCCTGTATATTATACCTTTATTTATATGATATAATTATTTTGGGTTCTTATATTTACTGGTAGTCAATCGAAGTCCTTAATACCTATATATGAATAATGGTGTTGCTTTTTACTCCCTTTATATTAACTCGTGGCGTCTGCTTGCTTGCCGGCTTGCCGTCGAAAAAACTTTGGATCGATTTTTAACCCTTTTCCCGTGATCCAATCGAGCTGAAACTTTGCAAGTAGACTCGTGGCGACGATCAAGAAGATCTATCAAATTTTCGTTAAAAAATTAATAATTATAGTATAATTTCGGATTTTTAGAAATTTAAATGGTTTTTTGAAATTGGAATCATTACAAAAGTTCGCTAGCAACGGCGGCCCGATAACGTCGCGGAATATTTTCTAAATTTGAATTACTCCGTCGGTATACATAATAGGTGAGAAATATTTTTAGAATTTAATCTTCAAAGCATGAAGCGTCTTATCAAAGCTCAAAACATCTGACATTTTAGAAATATATTAAATTACTTTAAGTTTAGTGTTATGTTATATGTTTTAATTCGTCTTTAATTGTTGTTATATTTTACAAAGAAAGGGAGTATAATAAAAACTTGGTTTTATGGGTTACTTTTTTACTTCCTATCGTCAGTTTTCTAAGGCTATGATGATGGGTATTATGAGTGTATTATTTGTAATGGACGTTTTTTTCTATAGTCTGTCTAAATATGTGATAATTGAATTCTTTAAATAGTAAATCAATAGGAAAGGTTGTGATATACTGCGTTCGCTCTTAGTACTATGGGTGTTAAAAAAATATTTTCCCCTTTTTGTCACTTTTTATAAAAACGTAGTCATTTATTTTTTAAATACACTTTGAAAGCTGTTGTGTCACTTTCATGGCGAAAAGATGACTATGTTCCTTACGGCAATTGGAATTAAAGACGTGTTTATTTGTTATGTTATTATTCGAGGTATGCAAGGCCCGAGCACCATACACTATCGAGGAAGTGATTGCAACTCTGATATAAGATCATTGAGGCGTCCGGTAGTAAAGATACAATTTTTGAATTGCTTCAATAAATATAATACACGGTGTTACCTCACTCGCTTCGTTGCGCAATCCAGTGAAAGAAAAAAGCCCTGCGAAGAACCGTAGCATGTTCAATTTTAGATTGCAAAATTTTCTTCTTCAATTTTTTACGTTTGCGTTTCGTTGTGTTTCTACGTGCCGCCTTTTGATTTTATTCGCATGTCAGGTTTGGGTTTTATATTCCTACTTTGTCTTCTTAAGGCTCGGTTGCGCCATCAGAAGTAAATTTGGTTCGAGTAACATTGACCCGAGTAACTTTTTTTACCCTCAGCTCAGAGTAAACTCGATTTCGGGTTGCACAAACGTCTTTTTTACCGCTGTCAAACCAATCATAAGGCTAAAAGGGTGTCAAGCGGAATAAACCTCAAATACCGCATTTGTCTGTGGAATTTGATTTATTTCAGTTTTTCACCACTGGCAATACGTACTTTTGCGGTTCAAAACCAGTTTAAACAAATCACTTTATTCTATGAAAGAAACCAAAAAAACCATCGCTAAAATAACACGAAATGAAAAGATTCATTTTAATATTTACAAATTTCAATACGAAAATGACAACGACAAAATTCAAATGACAAGTACCTATATGGATAAATGTCACATTTACAAATCAGCTGTGAGAGGACGGCCATTTTTTTTACCAACGTTTTTACCTTTACCCACCTATCCTGGAGAGTAAAAAAAAGTTACTCATATGTATGTACTTCGGCGAGTTAAATATTTTTACCATAGATGGTGCAACCCGTTTTAGTAAAAAACGTTACTCGAGTAACTTCTTTTTACCTTTACTTTAGATGGCGCAACCGGGCCTAAGTAGACTCGAATTATGAACAAGTTATCAGCTACTCAAGAGCTAACCAAAAATGTATCTTTAATAGCATGAAAATATAATAACTCGTATGTGTGTTTCTTAAGATATACTTAAACTTTTGCGCTATCTGCGACAATATCGTCCATTTAGAAGTAAAACTCACTAAGGTCCGGTTGTATCAAATTGGATTAAAGTAACAGTTCATTTAAAGCATAGATATTTACGGAAACGGCTCGTTTTATTAGTGGAGAACGCAAAAATCTATGCTTTAAATGAACTTTTACTTAATTCAATTTGATACAACCGGACCTAAGTGACATTGGAGTAGTTTTGAGCAAAGAGGTTTAAACGGTTTGGCGGCCCTCGTAGCCCAGACACTGAGGGTTTCGGGTTCGATTATTTATTTATTTCTATTCAATTTTAATTATCAAATTTTGTTTGGACTGTGCCTGTCTCACTAGAAATATCTGTGTTGAGACAGGCATAATTTACAATATTGTGTAGGTTCAAAACATACTAAATAGATAATAAAGTGTTTAAAGTAACATAACATAATAGAAAATATATCATATATATGAGGTTATATTGTGTTAGTGTGTTTGTGTAAGTGTACCTATTTTATCTCCCCCCTTGTTTCGGATCCACTGTTTTATTTTTATTTTAATGTTAGGGTTGTAAATTGTGGTTAGCCCGGATTGTTTTAATTCGTCAAGCATGCAATTAAGTAATTTGGGTCCAAAATAGTTATAGTTATATTTAATATATGTGATTTACTCAAGCCTGGATGTTTTTGTTAAGTGTTTCACTTTAGTAATTGAGCTTCTTGGGTTGGTGAAGTGTAAAAAAAAATTCAACAAGCGATATGAAAATTATTGAAAATGTTCAATAATTATTGAAATAGACACGGAATATTCACTTACTGATGTTTACCTGGAATAAAGATAGAAAAAATATGAATGTTGTTAATCATAACTCATTTGGTCCAATATTGCGGATAGTTAGTTTTAGCCAGGGTTGAAATAAAATCTTTTTTAAAAAAAAATCATATTTATTTGATTTAAATAAGATTTATTTCATTTTTTTAATATTCCGATATATTTTAATTTGGAAATCATTTATTTTTGGGAAAAAATATATTATAATTTTTGTTTATTTTAATTATTAATAAAATTAACAAAAATCAACATATTTTTTCTTCTAAAATGTCAGTAATTTTTTTAATAACACAGTAGCATCTTATAAAATTAACGAAAATCAACAAGGTCTCCTAAAAGTCAATAATTAAAAAAAGTAACCCATAAAAGTTTTTATTATCCTCCCTTTCCTTGTAAAATATAATAACAATTAAAGACGAATTAAAACATATAACATAACACTGAACTTACAGTAATCTAATATATTTCTAAAATGTCAGATGTTTTGAGCTTTGATAAGACACTTCATGCTTTGAAGATTAAATTCTAAAAACATTTGTCAGTCAATTTAGATTTTCAACATTCGTGGTGAAGTACCTATTATGTATACCGACGGAGTAATTCAAATTTTCAAATTCAAATTGAAAAAACCAATAAAATTTCTAAAAATCCGAAATTATACTATAATTATTAATTTTTTTAACGAAAATTTGATAGATCTTCTTGATCGTCGCCACGAGTCTACTTGCCAAGTTTCAGCTCGATTGGATCACGGGAAAATGGTCAAAAATCGATCCAAAGTTTTTGTCGACGGCAAGTCGGCAAGCAAGCAAGCAAGCATTTTGTTATATTTAACAAAAAAATAACAAGGAAAATAAAAAAGGCTTAAAATTAATAAATGAACTTAAAACCATTTGGATTTTAGCGCAGTCGCAGTCGCTTATATTTGCTTACATATAACTTAGACCTTATGTTTTTATTGGTTTTGTAATTTGTTCCAATTTTGTTTATTTAAAAGGTAAACTAATTTGGCCACCTTCTCGGTGCCTAATCCATTTCTTATTTTGCTGTGCACCGAATCGAATGCCGAAAATATTCTTTCGATCCCAGCGGAAGAAGTCCTGGCTTCGGTCAATTCTTCTTCGGTTTTACATTTTTTCATATTATATATTGGTACCCACCAATCAGTAGGGGCGGTTTTCTGTACGGTTTGTTTATCGACTAATACTCCAGTGAAAGGCTCAACATTTGCCGGGGAAGTGACATCTGACAGTTTTTGGCTGATTTGGTTGCATTAAAAAAGTTAGGGTTCGAAAAAATTCGATATGTGTACTAAAAAATCGAATTTTTTGATATATATCCGATATACATCAAAAATTGGATATACAGGGTTATTTATAAAACATTAATAACCTCGCAGGACTATATTCGTACCTTGATTATGAGTCGAAAATGTTCAAGCTATTATGACCTAATATCAATAGTTACGGAGATATGCGACATCAAAATTTGCATTTTTTTTCAATATTTTTGACTTATTTTTTGTAAAACGTTGGACTATCATTACAGAAACATATATCGAATATGAAAAATTTATTCCCTTTAATACAAGTCAAATAAAAAAAATAGAAAACCTTCGAATTCCAATTGGAATTTTTTCAGGGTTTTTATCATTTTATTTAACTTGTATTGAAACGAATGAATTTTTTGTAATCGATATGAGTTATTGTAATGATAATCCAACGTTTTACAAAAAATAACTCAGAAATATTGAAAAAAAAATGCAAACTTTGATATCGCATATCTCCATAACTATTGATATTAGGTCATAATAGCTTGAACATTTTCGACTCATAATCAAGGCAGTAATATAGTCCTGCGAGGTTATTAATGTTTTACAAATAACCCTGTATATCCAACCTTTTTTTCTCCTTTTTCGCACACGTCGATTGGTACAAACTCGAAATAATTAGGAAATGAATTATTATTTATAAAATAAATGAATTGCTACTGAAAAAAGCTAATATATGCAATTATTATATATAAGTTATAAAAGCTCTTTCTAATGCAGTGTTATGGGTGTTTGTTTCATTGTGTGAAATGAAAAACGGATTATATGAAACAAATTAAAATAAAAAACAACTCCAGCACTTTTTAAAATACAACTAGCGCCATCTATTATCGACCGCAGAAAGTTTTTTGGATATATATCAAAAATAAAAATCAAGCTTTAAATATCGTGATGTATATCATGATATATATCCGCGGATAAATATCCTCGAACCCTGAAAAAAGTATTGATTTTTGAAAAGAAATTACTTGATTTTAATCGCGATTTAAATCACTAATTTAAATCATCTCAACCCTGGTTTTACCTCTAAGGCCCGGTTGTTTCAAGTTGGATCAAAGTAAGCGTTCGTTTAAAGCATAGATTTTCGCGTTCTCCACCAATCAGACGATCCGTTTTCGTAAATACCTATGCTTTAAACGAACGCTTACTTTAATCCAACTTGAAACAACCGGCCCTAAAAGGACAATATATCGCCGTAGTGAATTCGGCCGTATTCTGAAATAAACTAGATTGAAATTTTGCTGATTGTTATCCCGACACTTAAAAATAGACGGGACTTATTTATTTGCGCCCGTGTAATTACTTCATTGATTTACATTTACATTTTCATTTATTTTTGTAATTTTAGATCAGATTGTTGGAAAGTGATCTACATGGTCTAATTAGTGTGACATGTTAATCGAGGGGAATGTGGAGTACAAGGGATTCATAAATAATAGAAATTTGTCAAATATAAATATTTTTATCATTGTAACGAAAATGTTGGCTTTAATTTTTTAATTATAATTTTCTCTTTACTATTTTTCATTTTTTAATTGTTTTGCTTATTGTTAGTTTTTTATTTTTATTTTTATTGTTGTCCCACTTAAATATATTATTAGTTACTTTTTTCTGATTATACACATTTATTACTACTAACTATTCAATACAATATAATAATACTGCTCTCCTACTCATGAGTTGTATTACTCTTGTAGAAGAGAAATACCATTGTAAAGAAAACTGTAAAAACTGTATTATTAAAAATGCACATACAAAAAAACAATTTTTGAACTCTTTGCAAGAAGAGATTAATTAGTAGATGTGTGTCAAACCACATTAATTAAACAATATATAATCAATTAATGTATATTATGGATGTCTCACAGAGACGAAACTGTATTTTTTTTTATTATGAGAAAGTAGGTATAGAAGTCATTTATGGTGTATATCGGACTTACGACCGATCTTTGGTAGGCTTAAGTGATCACTTTACACATGTAACGTTCGCCATTTCCACCATGATAAAATATACCATGTCTTACTAATTTTTGGAAGTTGCATATATATTTTGAATTGCATGTTATACATCATATATGTGTTGTAACATCCTTTTATACCGGCCTGTGACAGCCATTTTCATTCCCCCTAAATCCCCACAGATGTCGCTAATTATTTTTGATATCGTTAGGTTAGGTTAGGTTGGACATGGTATATTCTATCGTGGTGGAAATGGCAAACGTTACATATGTGTAAAGTGATTACTTAAGCCTACCAAAGATCGATCGTAAGTCCGATATACACCATAAATGACTTCTATACCTACTTTCCCATACTAAAAATAAATACAGTTTCGTCTCTGTGAGACATCCAAAATATACATTAATTGATTAATGATGTCTCTTTGACAAGAAATCCAGCACTACCGTTCTGAAAGATTTGAACAAACTCAAAAATATTCTGTAATATATAGCCTATTTTTGAGTGTTGGGGTATTAATCACCGAATAAGATTAACTAACTAACTATTAACCATCACGCCGTTTTTCCGTAGGGGTAGGCAGAGGGGATACAACATCATATTATTGACACGCCACTTTGATAGACAGAGTATTCTATCATGGGTGGAAATTGTGTAAAGTGATCACTTAAGCCAGCCGTACGATAGGTCGTAAACCGAATAAACACCCAAAGACTTCCATACCTACTTTCCCATTAAAATATAATTTCGTCTATGTGATGCGTCTATAATAATAATATATATTAAATTAATTACAATTAAGTACGAAGGTTGGAGCGCAACGTTGATCGGTTCAGGAGCGGCAGAATGCTTGCCAATAAAATTGATTGATATAATCAAATCATTTCTTCATTTGACGTTAGTATAAATAAGACACCGCGTTTAATATATCAACGACAGTTAGACGCGCATTAAACATGCTTATTATAATTATTGGGTACCCGACCACTCCGGAAACTGGTTTATCAAACAATTTGCGACCACAGCGAGTCTCAAAAGTGGGTCATTTCTTTGGTGCCTAAACCCAGTTTGTCTTGTGTTTTTTTCGTATAACGTCTGATTCACAAGATCAACTTAACCCGACCAAATCAAACCTCAACGCAGTTGACTTTTTATTTGTATGTATAGCAGTGACGTTCACTATGCGTGGACTTGGGCTATATAGGACGAGCTTTACTTTTTAGGTTATTCTGTTGCGAGGAAGCAATTTCATAAACTTAATATTAGGTCCTTACATATGAAATTGACGTTTTACCGTACTGGCAAATTTGATCTCAAATATCTTCTCTTTGGTTAGGAATTCCAAATCCAAATTTTTACAGCTATTTACTCATGTATTTGTGTTTTGAAAATTATAATTCATTTGTTTTTTCCTCAATTGTTTTTTTCTTTGCGAGACTCAGTTTACAAAATGAAAAACTTGAAATATCGCGTTATTTACAAGTACGAGTTCCACCGTGGCACCAGTGCTGCAGAAGCGGCTCGAAGGATTAATGATGTGTATGGCGACGGTGCCGCAAAAGAAAACACAGTGCGTTTTTGGTTCCAACGTTTTCGTTCTGGAAATTTCGACCTGCAGAACAAGCCCCGTGGACGGCCGGAGACCAAAGTTGATAATGAAGAATTGAAGGCTATTGTGGAAGCGGAATCCATCGCAAACCACATCCGAGTTAGCTACAGGCTGCGGTGTTAGTGATAAAACTGTTTTAATCCACTTGACGCAAATTGGTAAGGTGAAAAAGCTTGAAAGGTGGGTACCTCACGAATTGAGTGAAGCAAATCAACAAACGCGAGTTACTTGTGAGCGTTTGGTGGACTAGTGCTGGTGTCGTTCACTACAGCTTTCTTAAATCTGGCCAGACGATTACGGCAGATGTCTATTGTCAGCAACTGCAAACCATGATGGAAAAGCTAGCTGCTAAACAACCGAGGCTGGTTAATCGCTCTAGGCCACTGCTGCTTCATGACAACGCTAGACCACACACTGCACAACAGACGGCTACCAAATTAGAGGAGCTTCAATTGGAATGTCTAAGACATCCACCGTACTCTCCGGACCTTGCCCCAACAGATTACCATTTTTTTCGAAATTTGGATAACTTCTTGCAAAGGAAAAAATTCAACTCCGATGGGGCAGTCCAAACCGCCTTCAAAGATTCTATTGATTCCCTTCCGAATGGTTTTTTTAGTAAAGGCATCGATGAACTACCTATGAGATGGCAAAAGTGCATAGATAGCAATGGTACATACTTTGATTAAATAAATATATTATAATAAAAAAAAATCGACTTTATGTTCCTCCCATACTAAACGTCAATTTCATATGTAAGGACCTAATAATTTATTTATTTCAATATACGGCATAGAAGTACTTACGCGATAAAATTTAACCATCATTTTCACTTTTTGCATGCGCCTAGGTCCATTGCTGGCAATGCGACAAAAAAATTCTACATTTTTCTCGGTTAGGTTAGGTTAGGTTAGGTTAGGTTAGGTTATGTGTTTCTCACATACTTTAAGATTTTGACCAAACGCGATGAAATTTAACCGTCATTTTCACTGTTTGCATGCGCCTAGATCCATTGCTGGCAATGCGACAAAAAAATTCAACATTTTTCTCGGTCCTAGTGAGAAAATTTGCGTTATGTGTTTTTCACATACTTGAAGATTTTGACCAAGCGCGATGAAATTTAACCGTCATTTTCACTGTTTGCATGGGCCTAGATCCATTGTTGGCAATGCGACAAAAAAATTCAACATTTTTCTCGGTTAGGTTAGGTTAGGTTAGGTTAGGTTAGGTTTGGTTAGGTTAGGTTATGTGTTTCTCACTTACTTTAAGATTTTGACCAAACGCGATGAAATTTAACCGTCATTTTCACTGTTTCCATGCGCCTAGGTCCATTGCTGGCAATGCGTCAAATATATACAAGAAATCTAAAGAGTAGAACAGCAAAAAATTACAGAATTGACGTAGTATAGATAGTTGTTTAAAGTAATTAAAGTAAATAAACAGTAATTTAGAAAAGGGAGGTGTGAAGCATAAACAAGGTTAAACAAATAGGTATAATAATTCGTTTGTAAATTAAAATAACACACAAATCACTTTGTTTTCACCACTTTATTAGATTAAAAAATCTACATATTTCGAGAACAATGTTCTCTTCTTCAGGATTATTATGTACTAAAGATTTTTAAAAGTTGAACCAAGCAAATATGTTACGGGGGGTGGGTAAGGGGGTAGGTGAGGGGTGGGGGGTTCAAGGTGTTAATTATTATGAGTCATCTGGACAATGTGGAATGTTAAGTGGAAAAATATTCAAAATAGGAAAACAAAAATAAATTTTGAAACTAGGGTTAAAGAACACATCAAAGCATTAACTAGCAATATTGATTCTGATTTTGCAAAACATTAAATAGAATATGACCATACATTTGATATTAACACAGGTTTAAAATTTTTACATTTCAGCTATAAGATCCCACAAATAAATAATTTAGAAATACTCGAAATTAGGAAAAACGTTAATATTAGGTCTAATATAATAAATACACACACGAAATTTTTGCATAATCCTATTTTGAATATTTTTCCACTTAACATTCCACATTGTCCAGATGACCCATAATAATTAACACCTCGAACCCCCCCTTCCCTCACCTACCCCCTCACCAGCCCCTTCACCGTAACACATTTGCTTGGTTTAACTTTTAAAAATCTTTAGTACACAATAATCCTGAAGCAGAGAACATTGTTCTCGAAACATGTAGATTTTTTAGTCTAATAAAGTGGTGAAAACAAAGTGATTTCTGTTTTATTTTAATAATGTCACCACAAAGTTCAAGCCTTCATACAGAAGAAGAAAAAATATTCATCGAACAGTTAATTTGTTTGTGATTGCATTCTGAATTCAGGACGGCAGGGTGCAGAGCTTTTAGTAGCGAATATTTATATTGTGCTAAACTGGAATTAAAAATATCACAGCTTTGCGCATAGGTGTTACCTAGCCTGTGTAGTCTGGGTACAACAGAATTAAAATGCGAGTTGGTTCTGGCGTTGTCACAATAAAATAGTGTAGGTATTCGAGTAGCTCTTTCAGGCGCATGAAACATACACAAACACAGAATATCAGGGGTATCAAAATGCGAGTTACTAATTTTGTAGAGTAAAATCAAATCATCCAACAAAAACTATCCAACTGAAAAAGTGTTACGATTGCAATAAAAGTATTCATGCATCAAACACCTTCTCCTCACTAATCAATTCTAAATGCACATTTTTTCTAATTAAACTTATATTATAACGGCACAAGAAACCCTTTATATAATTAATAAAATTTCAATGATAAAAATAGATGTCACCAGGTATTTAAATATAACATTTAGTCTTCATTAATTTTTATTTTATTTTTGTAAATAAAATTAGTAGTTTTCTTATAATCGCATGTATAAATCAACTAGTTTTAGTATTAAATAACTTCATATTAGAACATTTTCTTGGTGTAAATATCTGAAAAATGCCAAAATTCGAGTTATTGATTAGATGTTTTCTAAAAGGCTTTATTGCCCACGATAAAGCCTTCAAAAAACATTTTGCTGTCAAAATGTTACGAGTTGTTTTCAGTTATTGCAAAATATTAAAAATATACCTATTAGTCTACAGATATATTGGAGTTGATGTAAAATAACACTACGTTTACAATATAATGGAATGCCAAATCTATATTTAAAGCCATATGTGTATCGAGGGTAGAAAGCCAAAAATGCGTTAGTGATTATTTCTAACTTTACAGGAGAGCAAAAGAAAGTTCTGTCAATGTTTCTTTAATAATAAATGATTTCCATATTTGTTAATCCAAAACACTAATATATAACACCCTGACGATGGAAAGGTTTTTCCGAAACATGTAGATGCAATTAATCAAATAATATAAGTAGATACATACAAATAATACAATCAATATTTAAAATGTATTTCTCAATTATTTATTGACAGATTTAGTTTTTTTTCGCTGGTATATTAGTTTTGATCTATATTTCAATTCCATTAAGTTAAATATAGTTTTGTCAAAATCATGAAACTTCTCCATTCCGTTTATTTCAATTAATTACCTTTATGCTTATTTCACAATTCTTCTTCTCTTCTTTTTCTTTTCTGTTGATCTGTGCTACAGAAAACTACGCCTCCTGGGATGACGAGGTCCAGCTATCCCCCCATCTTTTCTGTGGTCTTCCCGGTGGGCGTCGTCCAGAGGGGATTTCATTCTCTGCTGTATGCGCGAGTCTGTCACTGTCCATTCTATTCTTGCTACGCGAATCCGCCAGTTCCGTTTATTGAAATCAAAACTTATTTCCTTTTTTTCTTGGGTCGCAATCCTAGGATTGGTTTGCAACAAGCACTCGCTTTCTCCATTCCTCTCTGTCACCTGCCAGTCTCATCATTTCTTGGTAGGTGCTACAGCGCACATCTTCGATAATCTGGTCTACGTAGCTTAATTTTGGCGATCTCTACGATTGTTACATTCAACATTTCCCTCGACGATGGTAAAAAGCAGGCCCGGATGCCTTATATTATGGCTTATCCAAATTGTTCGTTGTTGGGCGATTCTGTTAAGGAACCACCTCTTTTCGCTTACCCTGCTCAATTCTCGTCATGCGCCTGTAGCATCACATCTCAAAGGCTGCTAGCCTCTTGGAAATGCTCTGGCCAATGGTCCATGTTTCGCTGTCACACATCAGCACACTCTAGACAAGAGTTTTAATCAAGTTTTTCCTAATCTTTAAATCAATGATTCAAGGATTTTGGACTTTTTGTTGAAGGCGACTCTTGCCTGTTGTATTCTGCTTATGACGTCACCTCTGAGCGGCCATCTCGGGAAATTTTGCCATTCAAATATGTGAATTCTTTCACGCGACTTCACGCTTTCTTAGCGACGCCACTCAAAATAACCGTGCACTTTGTTTTGTTTATTTTATTTTGCTTATTCCGCAATAATGTCCAAGATGCCCAGCTCAACTTCTCCGTTCGGCTTCCTTAGGTTCTGGCGACCATCCTGCACCTCGGCAACGTGTACTTCCACCGGCGGCAGCTGCGCCACGGGCAGGAGGGCGTGGAGGTGGGCAGCGAGGCCGAGGTGCGCTGGGCCGCCCACCTGCTGCAGGTGGACGCCGCGGAGCTGCAGCGCGCCCTCACGGCCCGGCTGACGGAGGCCCGCGCCGAGAGGGTGCACACGCCGCTGGCCATCGACCAGGCCCTGGACAAGAGGGACGCCTTCGCCAAGGCCTTGTACTCCGCCCTCTTCAATTGGTAAGTTCTGGCCTGTACTTAACTAACTAACTTACACTTAATCTCGTATACTTTCAAACAATGACCAAACATTTTATTTACAAATTAATTTATACAGTTTGAAGAAGAAGTGGTGCTATTTGGACTGTCCAACCGATGTCTGATTTGAAAGAAAAATGATCATTTAACAGACTATACGATTTAATTAATTCGAATTCTTGAGTATGAGGTATAATTTTTGGAATATTTTTATATTAATGAAATTTTCTTAGTACGCATGTAAAATTTAATTAACAATCGATGTTTTAAGGGTTTTATGGATACTGCAATATAGGAAGCAGAACGTTTAATTTTTGTCTTTTTAAAAACGATATATTCAACAACTTGTCGAAAAATATTAATGTTTGAAAAGCACCACATCTTTTTCAAATTGTGTAAATCAATTTGTAAATAAAATATTTGGTCTTTATTTGAAAATATACGAAATTAAGTGCACCAAAGATAACTATTGCATGAAAACTAAAATAGTGTTTCGGGGTTAAAATTTTTTTGATGTTATAACAATATATTTGTTCATATTTTTTGAGGAAAAGCTTCAAGAGTAAATGGATCTATCATAATAAAATTGATTAAAAGCCCGTTTAGCTACGGGTTTTGCAAAATGATTTAATAAGTTTACGTTAAATTTATCAAATCGAGAGCAAATACGAAAATCGTGTACTGGGGCCTCTTAAAGACTGTTTAAAACAAAAAGTGTTCAATCAATAAATACTTGTAGTGCTCATGTATGGCCGCGGAACATGACCACAAACAACAAATAAACGAATAAAGATATTGGGCATGGAATGCATATGCAAATTCCAAATAATTAACTGGCCTAATTTTCTTGAACAATAGACAAGAAAATTCCTAATTATTTTATGATTGTTTCAACATCGTTTGACGGAGCGATTTTGCGAGTTGACCGACATAATGTTATCGTCAATTATTGCGAGATCGTTTCACGTTTGCTCTATTCAAAGAAACAGCGATTTGGCTTCACAAACATGATTTGGATATAACCTGAATTGCAGTGGCGATGCAACGCATACAAGCAAAAAAAAAGTGCATTACTAAAGATTGTGGGAAACAAATGTTAATTAAATAATCTTTATCTTATAAAAAAAACGATTCAAAATTCTGACCAAATAACTGTGGGTCAAACTTGACCCGAAGGCCGTTAGAGTAAAAAAGTTCATACGCACAATAACATAAGTTTAAAAAAAAAGATTAATTTGAAAATAAGCTTAAGAGCTTAAATAAAAGTCATAAAATATCAATATTTAAAAACCGTTAATTTTCGAGAAAATTGCCCATTCATCCCAAAATTGGTCAAAATTGACCCGAAGACCTTACGAAGGTTAAGGCGCGTGTTGTAAAATTTACCCTCAACGGAAATTTACAAATATCAATGAATAACAAAAACTTCTAATTACACCCGGTATGCCTATAGTTTAGAGAGACACTGACCCTCGAATAGCTCGCAGCTCCATGCTCGCGACTAAGTGGTAAAAGTGGGGGAAGCGATAAGGTGCAATTGTCGTAAATTTTACGGCCGCGCACCCGCTGGAAGGTTAATGGCGGTCGCTCGCTGACAGTGTAAGCAAATGACCGCCGGGACCACGTGTCTGGTGCACTCCTGAGACGACCTGATGATGGCGGGCGCCGAGGAATCCCGTCCGCCGTAACTGTGAATTGAATAACTCTTGCGTTCCGCTGCAGCTCCACCGGTTTTGACACTGCTTAGAAAACGTCTTCGACCAGTTACTAATAATATTTCAACGCTGCTTGATTAGTTTTTAATATTAATCACCGTGTGGTTTATATTTCCGCTTAGTAGTGAAATGTTCGTAAATTTTTAACGGTACAACAGGTCACGAGGCAATAATTAATCTAACGAGACACCCATGATTGAGAAGATCACATAGATGCAGTGTGCCCTCATCGGGAATCGAATCCCAGGTGTCCTGACATGAACGCCTAACACAAAAGTGAAGGAGGACATTAATTCTCATGTTTTTCATTTTAGAGTGTTTCGCAAAGCTTAAAAAAGTAAATAATTACTCAATTTAATACTTTGCGAATATAACGGACAGAAAAAACTACAATTTCATATGTTTATTTTATAATCAATCACTTTAGCACAATGAGGGTGTATATTATCACGTGTCGTGGCTAGGGAGGAATGAATGAAAACACTGGAAATTAATTAGCAATTTATTAATAAATCATCAATTAACTATCCAATGTGTAAAGTCACTTAAAACGAATTAAACTTAACGCTTTTCTTTTAATTACACTACTTCACTGACGGACAATTATTGTAAATTACGAATTCAGTTCCGATAAGTGGAAGATTCTCGAGTGACGATAACTGTGAATTACGGAATAGTGCTATAATAGTACTATAATAGTGTATATATAATAATAATAATATAATAGTACTATAATAATAGTACTATAATAAAAATAGTACTATAAATAAAAATTGATTTTAATGTTAATTGACAATATTAAGACATTATTTCTAGAATATTTTGGACACAAAGTTTAGGTAGAAATTTACATGTAATATATTTTTGACTAGGTTTGTAATGATCTGTAAAGGGTATAAAGAATATTTGGAACATCGCTAGTACCTACATAGTTGTATTTTGTATATATCATGAACGAACGACCTTCAAATTGGATTTCGGCAAAAATTAGGTGTTGATTCTGTAATTTCAATTCGGTAAATCTAGCTGAAAGTGAATCTGTATTTTCTAGGTTTGGCGGTTACCGGCTGACGTCAGACGCACGTTGCCGGCTCGTGCTAGGAATAGGATTACGATGTGATTTATTAGCTGGTGGCCAACAGATCTCTCTCGGCTCGTTAAAATTTCTGTCTGCAAGTGGTAGGCGGAACGGAGCGGACAATGCCGCATGAAATTATCGGCGTCGGTGCGTTTTTGGCCTTCCTGCAATGCCGACGCGGCTCACGACAGAAGCATTCTTGACACTGAACCACACGGCCATGTTTTAGGGTCCTAACGATTGAAAAATACGCTTAGGCCGGTTGCACTTTGGATACGAATTATTACGTACGTATTCGTACGTATTAAGCGCGCACATTGATTGCGTCTTGCGTTGGTCATGGTCAGTTACTTTTCGCATTTCTCAAATAACGTTTGTTCCAAATGAATAATCTGTACCTTCTGGAAAACTCTCTTCTTACTCGTAGGCTGCTACGGCGTCGTCGGCATTGTAGAACCAAATGGGTGAACGAAATATAATATACTAGAAGGGATGAATTTGTTAAATTCCATCATATAATTGCAGACTTAAATAAAGACAAATTTCATGACTATCTGTCTAATAGATTCACAAATGCTGGGGAGAATCGAAGTGCAACGAGAGATCATAACAACGGAGAAATATTTAAAAGTTTTTTTGTTCAAAGTACATAATTATACCTCACCTTCATTAAACCAAATTATTTAACTTGCAGGTATTTTTAGTTCCTTAGAGATTCTCCGCCATGATCTGCGCTGATGGTCACGCAGTTGAATCGCTTTGGTCCCACAAACATTTGTGGTCATGTATCAAATTGACAAAATTTTCAATATCCATCGTACGCAATCGCAAAAATTTCCGAACAAATCCGGATCGTGTCGGACGTCGCATCTATACGTGCGTACACGCGCTACTAAATCATGTTCAGTGTGCGATGTTCAATACTACTTCGAAGGTCAGGAATGTTCTTCATACGTATACGTACTACTCAATTTCGTACGAAAACGCATAAAATGTGCGGCCGGCGTAAAAGTTGGTGCGTGTTTTACGATATCGCTTGGAAACCATTTAAAAAATTACTTTTGCGGTCTAGCCAGGGTCTCAAAATAAAGTTGATTAGACTACGCGTCAAAATAATGTCGCGAGAGTCTAATGTAATGTGAGAGTCGACAACATGGTAACTACGCATTTAGAATAGACAACTATTCTCGAAGAAACCATAATCACTAGAAATATAGAGAAACCGGTCGAACATTCTCGATGTATCGTAAACCAACATTATTGTCTAAAATCGCGCGTTCAGAGTTGTTTGACAAAACGATCTAGAAGCGACCATAGAAATTCGAATTTCCCAGAGACAAGCCCAGAGTGGGTACTTACGTGCGAAACTGAACGGAACAACTCGGGGAGGCAAAAGTGCAGCGAATATTTTAGTGATAATTAGGGTGAATCACAAAATTGGTGTACATTAATGAATGATGCTCCGATTAAATTCGTGTCCAGTGACTTAAATAATTTCAAAAAATTTCAATCAATTTCTGGTTTCTCATTTGCCTCCCACTGCCACGATACCGTGACAATAAAATGGCGCATTTTTTAAAAATTGAAACTAATTTAATTATACATGTAAAATAAATTTATTTTATAAAATGGAAAATTCTTTGGTAAGAAATATTTTAATATTTTGACGTTATAAAAAATAGATGTCACTAATATTGCATTCATCCTAAATTGCGCCACTGGCTCGCCCCCTTAAAAAAAATCAGTAGTCTCCGAAAAATATAGTACAATTAGGTTATGACTGCATATTGTATTCAGTACCAATAAACATTAAACCCTTTTTACCCTTTTTTTATTTATTAACATATTTGAAAATCTAATTCCTACCAAAAATTTTAAAATTAGAATATAAACTACCTACATAAACAAGGTACAATGGTGAAAAAATTTGAGAATTGGGCTCCTCAGCCACGCTCAGACGCAAAACCGATAAAACATGGGATTGTATCGAGAGACTTCCGTTGTTAACAATTTAAATTTATAAAATGCTTTCCTTCCTTTCTTCCCATTGAACTATGTATCTCTTGTTAAACTTTTGCAAACAGAACTGAACGCACATGCAATGTTTACACATAACCATGAGTTTTTTTTTCTTAACCATGAGTTATAAATTTGAATTTTTTTAATGTAAATATCTCACACGCACTGATCGACCTTGACTTAGTAATAAATTTTTCAGTGTGTAGTGTATTCAGTATATTATTTTTGTTATGATTGCCATTACGTCTTAATTTACAATAGCAATATTAATATTTCAAGGTTGTACACATTAATATTTGCCACTTTTGATGTTTATGCTCCGTGGATCTTGAATGAATATTCAAGCGGCCAGTTTTGTTGTTAATAATTTCTGGCCCAATGTTACCTCTGATGCTTGAAGGATGTAGGCTAGTTGGGCGGACAAGGGCGCGCCAAGGTCAATTGACATATTAATTGAGGAAACGATAACGCCTAATCCAGAAACATCATTAATTGAAAATCCTAGTTTCGAAGACCAAATAGATTATACTGAGCAGTGAAATAGAACATTTTCGGTAATGATTAAACATTAAACGTATTATTATTTTGTAATTCTGAATATAGTCTGTTCTTACTTCCACGGCCAGGTTTCATTCGGTTGATCTTTGTAAAGCGAATTCGTCGATAAATGAATTAGTTCACACTATGGAAATGTGATTGACCTAAATCACATGCCATCTCCTTAACTTTCCTTCCAGTATCGTTGTCTTTCATAATCTTCGTTTTGATTAAAATATCTTTAGCCTTCCTTTGCTTCTTTCTGTTTTCTTCGGGCAAAATGGTGGCGTCTTTTGCTACAGGGCATCAGTATAATTATGCTTTATTTTAATGAATTATGCAAAGTTTTATAATTTGTGTAGGGTGTGCGATCATAATCAGTATAGTCCAGTGGCTGCTCACTTGGTACTAGAAGTAGACTACGCAACACATCTTAAAACATAAATCTTCTCTTCTCTATTAAAGATAATGGTGTTGGTCGGCGTTTATTGTTGTTAGTGTAAGCAGTAGTTAAATGAGATCGTCTTTACGTAAGGCCTGGCTGTATTTCACTAAATCTTATTTTTTTTTAAATTTAATTTAATTTTTCTATATGGTGAAGTTCTCCTAGATCTTAGTAAATTGGTGACCAAAATATATTAAGCAATAAACCAAAGATAACGATTATAAATAGTAAAATATGTAATAAATTACATGGAGAAGGATGCATATGATTACAGTTTTGTCACAAACAAGGATTTGATTAAACATCGGTGCATCCCCTATAAACTTTATTTGGAATACTTGAAGTGTAACAAGTTGAACATGTAATTTGATTTTACATTATTTAAAATGTTCACAAAAATAATAATAATAATAAGCCTACTGTGTGAAAATATATGAAGATATGCTAGGTATTGAAATGATTATTGGGACATGACCGTGTGAGCTATTATATTGTTAGTCCTGGTGCAATATTTCCATGACTTAGACTCAATTAATCAATATTGCATAAATATTATATGAATAGCATATCAATGTTTTTTTAATAAAGGAAAAATAGTTTTCACAATTCTTTTGATTATTTTAATTTGTTCTTTACCTGTTAGTAACCTTGAATATATCCAATTTTCTTTCAGGCTCGTATCTCGCGTCAATTCGATAGTTCATCGGGGCGGGACCCACGATGCCCAGAGGATCTCCATCCTGGATATTTTCGGCTTCGAGGACCTGGCCGAGAACTCCTTCGAGCAGCTCTGCATCAACTATGCCAACGAGAGTCTCCAGTTCTACTTCAACAAGCATGTTTTCAAATTGGAGCAGCAGGAATACCAGAAAGAGAGGCTGGAATGGACCAGTCTCACATGGGTTGATAACTTACCAGGTACTGTTGACATAATTTTCTATTATCTCACTGGAATTTTTTATACTGTCATCTGATTCAATACAACATGTAAATAGTTATGTCGTTAAAAGCTGGATAATCTTTATCAAATGTATGCAAGAGTTGAATACTTTTTTTGTTTACCCACACAATTCACATTCAGATGTTTGAGATCAATGGAAAGAATGGTTTATTTAAGTCTTAAACAAATTCAGATTATAAAAATAATAAAATACACATGTTGGTAAATCATTGTTTAACAGAGCTGCTGTGTACATTAATGATTCAGAGATAATCTGTAGCAACTAATGTCAAATGTATATGAATGCCAGGCACACATTCATTGTGTTTCATTATTAATTGTCGCAAAAAATCAAAGACTAAGAGCCAATTATTTGCTGCGCAGAATAAAATATTTGTGTGGCAAGGTTTTGACCGTTTCTTTCTCTGGTTCGAAATTAACCAAATATTTTGGGAGTGGCTTTCAGCTTGCCAACAAAATAATTATTACGTACCGAACTCCTAAATTTTTATGAAGTTGCGTTTTAGACTGATGGACGCTATATAGTAATATAACATTTATTATGGTCCAGGGTCAAGATACTCTTATTTAAAGTGTGATAAATCTATCGGCGATATTTAGGGAGACATTTTAATGTTTATTTATTTTGTCCGAATGATTTGCTGTATGTCAGTGCTCCCAAGACAAATTTCTTATTGTCAGACAAATTGTTTTCTTCTACCTGCAGATTTATACAGTACAGTCCACAGCAATATTTTAATCAATTTATTTATAACATTTTTACCATCCGTTTGCAGCGGGCTTACAAAAGAGCCCAAAATTAACAAAGTAGGAGCAAATGTAGCAAAAATGTGTAAATTTAAAAAGGGACATGAGACATAAGATTTTCTGTATGAAACAAATGAGTGAGGATTGTTAAGTAAATATATGAGACAAGAAACAGAGAATATCTGCAAAAGACCTGGAACGATTCGAAGCTTCAACTATATGCAAGTGTGCATTAACAGAAGTAGAAAGATTGAATGTATACGAGGTTTAGAGCCGTAACCAGATAAGTGAATAGTCTTCATTAATTAATTCACATTGAATAACAATGGATAAACCCTGTCAATTTGAGCATTTTTGCTGTTGGCTCATCGCAATCATAATTAAACAGATTTGGAGGAGATTAGCGCTAATTTTGTGAGGGATCTGAATATCTTTATAATTCATACACAAGTGAAAGTTTTGCAATTATTTATTGTTTCTCACACAAAGAATACACTTTATAAATAATCAACTCTTCGTAATTAAAAAACAGGAACACCAACATTGCAACTGTAATTTTTACATTCACTTTTGTTTTAATTGTTTCAAATTTTGGAACTGTCAACTGATTTTAATGTTGAGTTTATTAGGCTAATTACACAAATATGTTATGTTTGTCTTCTTATTATTTATAACCTTGAGCAACAAAAATGCTGATTTATGTTAAGTACTTACTAATTACAATGCAGAATGCGTATCCAGTATTAATTAACACTCATAGATATTTATTTACAAGTAGGTAGGTAGGTAGATTTCGTACTGAAATTCCTGAGGCAAAATATGAATAGGGGCGTTTTAAAAATTTTTATATTTGCTTTTGAAATTAATCAATATATAAAATATTTTTAGAATGTTCAAACTTCCCAAGAACACAATACGGGATTTTTGTCCCCAAAGGGACCGTTATTACCTACTCAAGAAAAATTTGCAAATATTCTGAACATATAAATACTGTAAAAAGGAGTGAAAATGAAATAATTTTCAGATGTATTCTAGTGTATATGTTAATAATTTGGATGAATGTCATATATTTAAAAATAAAAGTGCTTCATATTCTAGTCAAAAATAGATATCTCACTACACCGTATGCCAGCGGCGACAGGCGACATCTGTATACTGGTTCATGGGGATGACCAATTTCAACTACAGATGGCGTTAGTAAAGTGATACGTAAAAGGAGTTGCATAAATAACATATACAGTGTGTCCGGTGACTGGTGTCGGACCCCTTACAGGTGGATTCCTGCCATGATAGTGAGTCGAAAATGTTCAAGCAACCATGACCTAAGATCAATAATTATGGAGATATGCAGTATCAAAGTTTGCAAATTTTTTGCAAAAAGTTGAACTTTTATTGCGGCAACTTATATTTATTATGAAAAATTCATACACTACATGTCGAATAAAATGATAAAAACCTTGCAAAATTTTAACTGCAATATTTTTTACAAAGTTTTTATCATTTTATTTGAGCAAATGAATTTTTCATAATCGATATAAGTTATTGTAATGATGGTTCAACTTTTCGCAAAAAAATAAGTTGGAAATATTGGAAAAAAATGCAAACTTTGATATTGCATATCTCCATAAATATTGATATTAGGTAATGGTTGCTCGGACATTTTTGACTCATCATCGCATGAATCCACCTGTAAAGGCTCCGACACTGGTCACTGGACACACTATATATAACATGGGTAGAGGGAGAGTCTAGTCTTTGTTTCAACAATACTGAAAAATTGTTAAGACAACACATTAAGGTACATATATACTAAACAAGCGGTATAGTTTTTTTTCTGACAGTATCGTGATTTATTATTTAAAATTTACAGTTATTCAACTTCTGAGCAAGAAGCCGGTGGGTATTCTGCATCTGCTGGATGATGAGTCAAACTTCCCCAGAGCTTCGGACAATTCCTTCCTTGAGAAGTGCCATTACAACCACGCCCTCAACGAGCTGTATTCCAGACCCAGGGTCGGAGGGAAGGAGTTTGGGGTAACCTGAATTTACTATATTTTTGATGTTTATAGCGTTAACTTTGTGGTTGGACATAATTATTAATTAATTAAATAACTTTGTGTTGACCACGTGGAGTAACTCTACGTCTACAAGTTTCGATACCACTGTATCTTCGTCAGGACGGATGCGTACTAACCATCCATTACTTATTCTAGCAAACAAATCAATTTTTGAACTGGGTGTGGCTACAGTTATGGTGGGGATAATTGACAAGCGGACGCCGAAATGGGGAATATATCAAGTGACAGACTATTCATAAAATTTTCTGGTTATTAATTATATTGGCTTTAGTTTTTAGGCATCTTCTAGTATTTCTAAGTTACAGTAAAGGAACACTTGAGATGTCTTTATAACAATAACTTTTCTGAATTCGCAAACCAGGCCTTTTAAAAAAGAAAACGGTATAGAGATTCTACATGTAAATAATTAGAGGCCTTAGATTAAATAATTTAGAAATACTCGAAATCAAAAAATGACTGAACAATGAAGCCTATATAATAAATAAACAGATAAAATCCCGTGATTTGATATATTCCCCATTTCGGCGCCCGCTTGTCAATTACCCCCACCATAACTGTAGCCAAGCCCCCGTTCAAAAATTAATTTGCTAGAATAAGTTATGGATAGTTTGTACACATCTGTACTGATGAAGATACAGTGGTATCGAATCCGGTGGACTCAGAAGTGGTCAATACGAAGTTACTGATTTTACTCATTAAAATTTCATAAATATTAAACACCATTAATTAAACTGCTCATAATGCGACACATAATTCGACTTATTTAGTCAAATTTCTTGTCATAAATTTTCTTTTATTTCATCATTAGTATTTTATAAATACCATTTTATAACTTTGATTGCTGACTTCATATTGAAGTGTCATATGTTAAACAAAACTTGACAAAGGGAAAACAATGGCATATTGATTATTATATTACAAACAAGAAAATTAAACAAAACTAGCAGAAAGCTATTGTTGAACGTTTGTTTGCAAGGCCCTGCCCCTGGAAGACTAAGATGGCCGCGGCCAGTATTTCCACCAACACTTGTTAATCAGGGTTGAAACAAAATTTTTTATAAATAAAAAAAATGTGGTCTGCAACAGTACAACCTAATTTAAATAACTTAATCAATTAACGCAGAGAAATACTCTATCAGACATATTCTTAAAATTGTTAACACAACGCATACACATTAATTAAATTAAATTTTAGTATAGGCTGAGTAATTTATATTTAGTGTGTTCTAGAAGTTTATTAAAGTATTGTTTACTTTCCAGGTGCGCCACTATGCCGGTCAGGTGTGGTACTCTGTGGACGGTTTCCTGGACAAGAATCGCGACCAGTTGCGTCAGGACGTGATAGAGCTGCTCTGCAGCAGCCGGGTGGAGCTGGTGGCCGCCATGTCAGAGCGCCTGAGAGCCCAGCACAACGGGGGCAAGGGAATGCCCCGAGGGGCCAACGGCAGATTCGTCACCATGAAGCCAAGAACTCCAACTGTTGCGGCCAGGTATAAAAGATTTTAATTTCTTAGATTAAGAAAATTACAGATTTTACCGTTAGAATTTGCCGATTTGAATAAAATTTTTATATTTCTTTCTCGTCATAAATGAAATGAAATTATTGTGTGGTCCAATTCTATATCTCAATAATTATATAAAAAATATAATGAATGAAATGAAAAAATAATTGTCTGTTTGGTTTTGATTGACTTAATAATTTACCGTCCTCAAGCTTTTACAAGATCGGCTTAGATCATTCATACATACTTAAGATAATTCGCAGATTGATTTATAAGCACTCCTATTGATTTATAAGACCTCCGACAGTCCTGTTCTGCTGTACGTATATGAAAATGGTTCTGCTATAAAGATGGACTAATCGGGTACTAATTAGAATGGTAGGTGATTTTTTCAAACACATGCCACATAATTGAAGTGCTTTATGGAGTAAGCCGCGGAATCTGGAATCCATTCTGCTAAGTTGCTGCAACCTTGATCGGTGCCTGCACACTTTACTCATTCCGAGGCACCTTGTAGCAGCGGCCTCTATTGGCCATTTCCGAAAGTAGTTCGCGCCACACATTGTTATTTTTTTTTTACACTTTTATTTTCAGTGCCTCCAACGTTTGTGTCAGGGGTCTATTTCACTTTTCTCTGCTAACTGAAATGAAAAACAATCCAAACTATTCTTTCACCTATTCTAGTGTATCATATAATGATTATATAATATTATAGACATTATAACATTAGTCTATTATAGGGAAAATGTCAGAACTAACTAACTGCCAGACTACACTTATTAGGGAATGAACAAGCGGAGGTGGTCGACATTTTTGCTGATAGTGTGTATAGGACTAAATTGAAATAATTCTTAATATTGTTTCAATTCTGCATATCTCAAGGGAGAGATGACTACATTCAGAAGATTCAGTTTAATTTTAAGCTTAAAGCTGAAATTTTACATGGTCATTGATTAAAACGTTACATTTTTATTTGTCCAGATTCTCCGACAGCCTACAGCAGTTGCTAGAATCTATGTCACGGAGCAACCCCTGGTTTGTTCGCTGCATCAAACCCAACATTGACAAGACGCCCATGAGATTTGACATGCCCTGCGTCTTGCAGCAGCTCAGATACACTGGCATGTTAGACACAATAAGGATCAGGCAGTGTGGTTATCCAGTCAGGCTAAAGTTCCACCCGTTCGTGGAAAGATACAGGTAAATTTAAAAAATGTATATCCAATTGATATTATTCATATATCAGTATATCATTAGATAAACCTGGATGACGACTAGCGAAATGTCCCCATAAACATTGGCAATCTTATTAGTCATCTACTGTCTGATCAAAATGATGTTGGTTCCATGATGGTTATGTGAATTTTTATCATCATGTTTTTTTTTCGTGAAAAGTTGACGTGTTTTATTTTAAAATCTTTTTAGTTTACAGAATTTTTGACATAGCCTTAAATTTGTATGTGTAGATAGTTTTACAAAGGCTCTAGACAGTGCACATTATATGACAAGGGACTTTTATCACAACTTTTTCCTTCTCAGCACGTTCTCCTTACATTTAGTTCAGTACTGATAAATCATATTTTATCGGACAAAAGACTTTTAATTTCTTGATACGTACACACATAATATGTATAAATATAGCATAAAATGTAGCAAGCCTTTCGTCCACTACCTACCTCCCTATATACATATAAAGAAATACTTGTTCTGAGACAGGTAGCCTTTTTTTATAATTTTACGACCTTAGATTGATATCTAATATTTCTTTTGAAAGTATATATAGTAAAAATCATGATTAAAAATATAAAAGTATGTGTGAGGCAAGAAAAAAAAAGGAAATAAATGATTATAAAAATATTTAACACTACAAAAAATACACAATTTTAACGTACATGTATGAAAAAATTTTCTTGTTTATTTTTTTAATAGGCATATGAACAGGGAATATATGTCATATAAATATTCTTACTTATGTACTTTAAAACTTAGCTAAACGCTTGTTCTATGAAAGTAGGACTTACTTGCTGATTTCCTTGAATTGAGCTCGAACCACATACCACTGGATCACTAAGCAAAGCCTTAACCACTAGATCAACAAGCTACTCCTTTTGTTGTTGTATAACATTATTTTATTATTTTTAATGTTTATTTGGTTGTTTATCTATAAGCCAAGGACACATTTGATTGAACAAGAATCAACCATGCAAATCAAATTTATTTATTACATAATTGGTTTATCATCAGACACATAAGTCAAGGCAGCTTAAAAAATTAATTATAAACCTTGCATATTATTTTTCCAGATATTTGCTGCCCGACGTAATACCTCGAGGAACTCCGTTCAGAGAAGTTTGTCGGTCTATTTTGTCTTCTGAACCACCATCAGGAACAGGTTAATAATTTACTCTTATCCTATATATCTTACGTCTAATTTAAATTGTTTGTTTACCCACCTGACCCGGATGTTTATAAAAATATAAATTACGATATTTTATTAAATATTTCCACGTAATTTGAAATATAAATGAATGTTATCGGACGAGATTCATGTGTGTTATGGATAAAAATGTGAAATAATGCCAAAAACTTTCACAGGACAGTCAATCTTATGGTGATCATATTTCACTGCTTAGGCTATATCATCTACTGACAATCTTTTGCACATATTTTTGACGTCTATTGTACGGGCAGCATTCTCCGCTTCAACATTTCGTGAAGAGAGAATTCAATTCCACTGTTTGATAAATATTAGTTCTTAATTTATGTTAATTTAATTTGTTTTATAATATTAAATGGGATGTAGGGTATGTAACTCTACATTTTTCATGTAACTTTATGTTATTAATTAAAAAAATAATTTTTTAATTTTGACAATTTTCAATTTGTTGCTGGTATTTCAAAGAATCTCTATTCTGATTTATAAAAATATTCTGTGTGTACTTAATTTATCTGTTGTTTAATTATTTATTTAGTGTTAGTTCTGTTGAATATTGCAATTCCAATAAAAAAATAATTCGCAATTATGATTTTTTTAACTTCTCCATTTGTTCAAATAATTTCGATTTGTTTCGTGATAAATATATTTCTGAATATAAAATATTATCTTAATCCAGAGAACGTAAGATGTGTAAAATAATGTCTGCCTTTAAAGTTGTCAGCCGCCAATAAAAGTTACGAAGATCAGTGGATGTTTCGTCTGATCCTGTGTAGAACATATATTAATCTTTGCTGATTTTTGTTCATATATATTACACGCAATATATTCATATATATTACCGTTTTTTTATTAAATCATTATAATTAAGTTAAATTAAGATTTAAGATACGAGATAAATGTGATGTAAATCTCACGAAAAACGGTTCAAATCCTTAATTTCGTATTGGGTCTAAAATGACCCGTCACATCAGGTTACATTCATAAAAATATTTCTAACTGATGACATATAAGACTTACAATTTAATTTACTTGTATAACGGTAACAATTCTAGGCGTGTACCAGTTGCACCTGTGAATAAATTACTAGCGTGTTGCAGTATTCTCCATATAAGTTTGGCGGTATAAATGACGAATATTTAATTGTTTATTACTTATGTTAACATTGCCATAGATTTTAATCAGGAAATCAATTTTTAATGTGTTGCTATTGCCATCTGTGTGTGAAAGTAAATAAATCTTAATCCTGCCTTGAAAGAGTAATATTAATTTTGGGAGACCTTTATTTACCTGTTAGGCTTTTATTATAAGATGGATGGTTTGTCAATATGATTCAAGTTAATCTGGGTATTGGAAATTTGTTTAAAAAAATTAGTATTAATCATGTTTCTTTTCATCAGTCCTTCACTTTAAAATTGCCATAACTTCCTTTATTTTCTGTAACTTTATATTTTATTCAAGCATTTCCAACCATTCTTTGTTTAAAATCATAAAATTCAAATTAAAAAAATACATACACAATAAAGTTATGAATTACTCTGAGATTTGTCAATTATGTAATGCTTTGATTCCCCAAAAATTACATTCCATATTGTACGGTATGCAAATGCACATATGTATAATTAATGGGGAAACATAGTTTTTGACATGTGCAGATGGGCTTTGTGAGTTATAAAATCTGAATGGACAAATCTGAAAATTTACTGATGTAATTGCTCTTACATTCTGCAGCCGGTCCTGACTATCAACTAGGTGCTACTCGAGTCTTCCTCCGAGAGAGCCTGCAGCGATCCCTGGAGATGACTCGGAGTGATAAGCTGAAAGGAGCTGCCGTCACGTTGCAGAAACACATGAGGGGATATCTGGCAAGGTACTTAGACAAAGTTGAATACTTTATAATAGTGTTACATTTTTAAAATCATAATAAGTTATATAAATTTTGCCTAATATTTACTATTTGCCTTTTAGGAAACATTTCCAAACATTGGCCAGAAGTACAGTGGCCATACAGTCCTGGTGGAGAGGAGTTTACCACAGAAGGAGATATAACAAGGTCACTTACTTCAAATACATTTTTTTTTTAATAGTTATGTAGGAAAATATTTCACATGTTTTTTATCAATAGTCTAACCCTTTATTAAGAAAGTGCTTGAAACCGTGAGCATTCATGTTCATAATTCATTCTTTCTTGGCTGGTTTTTAGGGGTAAAGATCATCAGATTTTATTAAACTACTAGTATTATTATCCCTGAATAAAATGGTGCAAACAAATATTTTACATAATATATAATACATAGTAAAATAATTTAAATTCATATAATGTGGTTTCCCAAATATTTTAGTTTTTATAAATAATAGCTGTTTTGCATTGCTCTGAAAAGAGCTATTATTTATAAAAATTAAAATATTTGGGAAACCACATTATAAAACAACATTTAAAGCTATTATTTTATATTAATCAATTAACTTTCACAGACACTTTATCAATTATTAATATTATTCACCGATATATTATCATTAAAACATAAATTTTCACAATAGGTTGATTGTCAGTTGTTTGTTTGTCAAATAATTTTCACACAAATTCAAATGTTCTATTTTACCAATTCAAATTAAATGAAGATTAGTAGGTACCTACTGATCTTCATTTACATTCATATAGGTACTCACGTATTTATCAATTTGTCTTATTGCATATTTTTCATCCATCTGTGAATTTTGATAAATAGAAAAAAATATAAGTATGTACCTTCTTACCGACTGTGTATTTCTTATCAACAAAAGTAATAGGTTATACTGTAGTATTATTTGTACATATCGATTTTGAATTAGGTTGTTTAATTACTTTATGTTTTTAATTACGTTTTGATATGATTTAGATAATATGATAAAAGTGTTTGTCCGCAATATAAACTTTCATTTAAGAAAAGCTTGTTTTTGAATAATGTTTTTTGTTTGTGTAGATGATACGAGGAATAGTCCGAGCGCAGGCCATCGTGCGAGGAAGGAGGGCAAGGAAACGTTTCGGTGCCCTGAAGGAACAGCACAGACAGAGGGCTGAAGCTCAGAAGGCTGCACAGTAAATAATATTTATTCTCTAGGATTCCTAAGAAGGATATATTTGTTGAATAGATGCATATTTGTGGCTGAAAATTTTTGGTTTATGACACTCTTGTCTAATTCTAAACTCTTTTTTAAATTTCATTATGATGAAATAGATTATCAACAGGTCGTTTAATAAATCAAAACATAGACCTTCTTAGTATGTATTTAGTATTACACTTATTAAAGTACAATGAGAACATAGAACAGACAAACATCTAACACGAAGGTGAAAATATTGATGTCGACATCTAAAAGCACAATAAAACTGAAAATGAAATGTTAAAATTGAGGAGAAAGAACAAAATTATATAATTTATGCAGTTATATAATGCAAATTATGTAATATGGCACTACCCGGGGTTTGATTTGGAGTAGTGCAAACATAGATTGTATGGTATGCATGTATCACATGCTTTAGTAATTTTAACATGTTCAATGCTGAAAATAATTCGTATAAATTCATTCGACAAAAAATTCTAAAGCCATACAGATTCTTACGGACTGATGTATGTACATATCTGCTTTCAAGCTCGAAATAATCCGCTGTCTTTAATGCTCCATTAAGTTGCAATATAAGCAAACGAATATGATCATAAAACGCGCAAGTCGGCCTAGAAAATATATCTCGTGTGTTAAGCATGGAAATTATTAACCATTAAAAAATATGATTTCACTTTTAAACCTAGCTTGTTTCACAAATAATATATCCAAATTAGCATTAATTGATTAGATCTCGTTATAATATGTAAACAATTTCAAACTACTTTACCTTGAGTCTACATTACATTATGTAACAGAATTGTCATTCCAAATGTTCCTAAAATCAATACAACATCTGACTAATACACAATATATACCTACATATTTTACTTGCAGAAAACGTGCTGAGCAGAGACAAGCGAGGGAGCGCATAGAACGTACCACCGCCGCTGTCCACCACCTGGATATTCCGGCAGAATTAGCTTTCATCTTCTCCAAGTTGGATCAGTGGACACCACCACATGCCGACAGGCAGCTGGTCAAGGTATTTTTAATACACTGTCAGTAAAAATTCAATAAACTAATATATTTGCATTCTCATTTATGGAAACTTGAGGTACCATCTCAAATATATCGCATCCCGATTGCAAGACCTTTCAATCACCTTTCAAAAAACACTTTTTTGAATCATCTTTTTATACATCATTAGTTCTACTACATATTACCAAACGATCATCTTTGTGTGACTTTCCATTATTGTTTTACAAAGAAAAGTGATACATTCACATTTGATACATTTTTCTTTAAATTGAGTGCAAAAATATCTCTTTTAAAATGTACTTGTTTTGTTATAGTAAATATGAAAAAATAATGATATTTTATCATGTTGATATGCAAAAGTGTTACTGGCTAAAAAACTTATTTACTATTACTTATACTCCGGATGGCACGCAAAAAAAAAAAAAAATTGACGGTAAAAACTATAGTTGACAGGGCCCGGAAGATTTAGGTGTTTGTTTAGAGTTCATACTAGCAATGGAAAATATTAAGTTCTTATTGTAACAGTTTGATTCTATAGGTTTTTTATATGATTGTCTAAATAAGTGAATCTTTAGCTGTATGTATAATGATATAACAAATTCAAAAGAAATAAATAGTTATAATGTATTGAATACTCTTACTAGAGAGGTTCAAGATTGTATATTGAGATGTTTTACGTTTTGTCTTCTGCGGTTGTATGTGTAACACTGGTATTTAATGTTAAAGAATTATGAATTCCTCATTATCATAATTGTTTTCATTTCCTTATTCTAAGAGGGTCTCCTCCTGTCCTACACTGTTTCAATACTAGATTACAAATTATTTAAACTTCATCTATTTCAATATTACAAATTGTTTATTAATTAAATAAAAATAATGCTCTGTATAATTAATGAGCAATAAGTAAACCTGTCTTGTGTTACTTCCATTCTTACTACTATCACAATCTTAATCAACATTTTACTACCTTCAGGTTGTGGGCCAAGTGGAGACCATCGACCACAGTCTTCAGCTGCCATCGGACCTGGATCAGTTTGCCTTTGGGAAGTTCAGTTCAGTATATTTCAAGGGAGCCGAGTTTGGGATGAGACGAGAACCCATTACGGCTCCATTCTTATCCAAAGCTGCTGCAAGGTGAGTGCATTATATTGTATATTAATTTTAATTAATAGAAAGCAAAGCTCTTGTATTTATTTGGTAAAAGTTATTAACAATCACATATTCACTTGAAATATATATTCTAATTTTCTATCAACTAGTGATTATGCAATTTTTTATCATTTAATAAAAAAGATGGAAGTTACAACATCTTAAGACGCATTGAGAATATCTTGTGATTTTTTTTAATCAATTGTATTTGAATACAGGGATCAAGATTTCCAAGACTCTCTGGCCGTGTTTAAGTTGATACTCCGCTGGTGTAATGACTCGCAGTTGAGCGGTGCTCGCGAGAAGGCCTTGGCAGACTACATAGTTCACAAGGGTTTGGGTTCACGGGGGCTCAGAGACGAGCTGCTAGTCCAGCTGTGTAACCAGGCCTGGAGGAATGATAATCCAGAGAAGGTGTGGCAACTGATGCATCACTGTCTTTCAGCATTCCAGCCGGGTCCCGCACTTAGCAAGTGAGTTTAGATTTGCATTTACGTATTTAAATATAGATTATAATAGTCTCAGCAAAGGTAACTGTTGAGGTAACTATGAGTCCAAGATTTGTCTGTGTCATGTTGGATTACTATTAAAATTAATTTTTGTAATATTATTCCCGTGAGGGGTAAACAAAGTATGTAATAAGACCTACTCTGAATAATTTTTAAATAAAAAAGCAAGCTACAGGTTTTTCACCATTTTTTTAATACCACGACCACAATTGAGGTATTCAAGTATACAAGATGGTGTACTTTTTATATATTCATTGCTTGTTAAAAAATTCTGAAATTGGGATAATAAATACATGGTTCTATGTAAGTATTTTGTAAAAAAAAATTGAATATCTATCTTCTGTTTCAGATATCTTCTCAAGTTCATATCAGACCATGCGCCTTCCAACTACCGCACTTCTCTCCAGCATCTGCTGCTGCGTTCTCTCGGCGGTTCCCTGGACGCGCAGTCCTCCTTGCTGCCCGCTCCTCGCCGCTACCCGCCTACCGCGCTGGAGTGGCGAGGCGGTCGCAGGAGAGCGGGGGTGGCCCTGACCCTGGAGACGGCCGATGGAGGCAGCAGCGCCGTGGCCGTGGACGCGTGGACCACGTGTGAAGAAGCGGCAGCCACTGCTATAGCTGCGGCGGGGGTTGACCAGGATGCTGGATGGACCGTTGTGTTGAATGATGGAGGGATTGTCACAGGTCAGGATCTGACATACTTTGTTTGAAAAAAAAATTATATTAATTAATGGCAGAGTTATGTGTTTTCCACTAAAACCCTTCTCTGTGATATGCGCAGGTGATGAAGATATTCATGTCGCCAGGGTTTGAGTGAAATAAAAAATTAATTATTGATTCTTAAATGATGTAATGTCTATGATGTAGCTAGCATATCGAAAAAATGAAATAAAAATTTGAGATGAGATAGTTTGAAAATAATTTTTAATTTTTCCTTAAAATCAAATAAGCAAATGCCGCATTTTAAAAAATCTGTGCTATATTTTATATTACTATTATAAATAATTTTATTTGTAAGATGTGTGCAAAATTTGAATAAAATCAGCTTAACAGTTTTTGATATATTATTTCCACCAGTCTGAAAACGGAAGTTACAAGAAAAACACAAAAGAATAATAAAATTTGCTTAAAAATTCTTCTATAGTCTAGATTCAAATTGCTATAAATCTCTTCAATTTTTGGAATTGTTGAACGAGTGATGACAATTATTTTTAGAACTTCAAGCTACAAGATAAAATTAAAAAAAATTTTTTTTTTGAAAATGTCAGAACAATGTCAAAACAAAATTAATTATTTATATTTATGCATTACATGTTACACCTAAAATTTCCGCGTATTTGTATCGTACAGCAACGTAAAACCTGCTGCCAATATTATTAATACAATAGGCATGATGATAGAATTAAAGAATAAGTGATTTTAGAGAAGAAAATATTTTGAAATGATTCTAAAAAATGATCCAGTTTTAATATACACATTGAGATTAATAAGATTTTCAATAAAATTAAAGTATAGAATTGTGCAATCCGCCATTTTAACTGAAACACCGGTCAGAGCGAATGACGTTACATAGATGAAATGACAGCTGCGGGCGTTTTTGCGCAAAATTAAAAATATGTAGATGAAAATGCAATTATTTGCATAAAAACTTAGTTTATAACTGAAATAATGTTATTTTCGGTAATAGTAGACGTGTACCTACAATAAAGAATGTTATTTCAAAATCTGTCATCATGCCTATTAATAAGAACGAAAGTAGACTGAATGCAATGAAGATGAGATCCCTTAGACGTATATGTGGCAAATCCATTTATGATAGAGTAATGAATGAATGTAAAGCTGTTCTTAGCATAATTAATAGAATTAAAAAAGGTGGCGCTTTATTCTCTCTGCATACCCCCATGGGAAACGGCGTGATGGTAAGTATGTAAGTAAGTAATTAATAGGATATTTATAATTGTAATATTTCTATCCACTCATTCCGATATCTGCACTATCTGAGAATTATTTTCTAAGTGCATTTTATCTTTAACACAGAATAGCACCATCTGTTCTATACAATTATAGATAATTAGTGTAGCAGACAGGGCAATAGAGCATTAATTAACTTAACAATTTTCTTGCAGATTCTTGCGGGCTGGATTATGTGCTGGATCTGGTGGGGGAGATGGAGCTGTGCCCCGCATTCCCCGCGCTGCGCAGTGACGCCCTCAGGATGGGCAGGAGGGGAGCGCCCCAGCCCCCCGTCAGGGGAGGGGACGGGCACGAGGTCAGGGAGCAGACTCCGGAACACAGTCCT
Source organism: Agrypnia vestita (assembly GCA_016648135.1). NCBI lineage: Eukaryota > Metazoa > Arthropoda > Insecta > Trichoptera > Phryganeidae > Agrypnia > Agrypnia vestita. Next base: position 20,669 of record JADDOH010024968.1, on the reverse strand, counting down.
CGGCGGCCACAGGTAAAATATATGGTGGTTTATTTTTATATCTCAATATTTGTACTTTAGAAATAGAACCCAATTGTGAGTCCCCTAAAGATTTCTGCATCACAGTGAAAATTGTATTTATTTAGTGAATTTTAATCAACAATGTCTAAATAATAATGGCTATCTCAATCAAATGATTTCTTCTTAATCTTGGTTCTTATCCATTAAATTGACTATCATAACTTTGTTTACTGCGACTCGAAAAAGCAGTAGACATCAGAACAAATCATTGCTTCAGGTTCTATAGCCAAGATGTTCTTCATAATAACTTAAGTATTTACTAACAATAACAATGCAATTACAAGTAAACAAATTGCGAAAACGAAACAAAAATAAATAGATTTTTTAAATAATAAATGAATGAGTAACAAATATAAAAAAATATTCACAAAAAGATTCACAAAGTAACCCACCCAGTAGAAAACAATTGTGGTTTGAACTAGGGATGGGTCGTCGACGTATTTACCGTCGACGAAACGAGACCGTCCACGTCCATCCATCGACGAAACGATCAACTAGTTGAATTCGTCAACTAGTTGACGCGTCAACTTCGTTACGCGGACGTCGCGGACGTTCTATCTAAACATCGGGACGATGGGTCAACTGTCTACGGTTCAACGCGACGCTTCTCGACTGCTCAACCGTTGGCTATTTTTATGACGTTAATTTTTAAAATTTAAAGAAGTTCGAAGGAATATAGTTTCGGGGAAAGCAAAACCGCTACTTGTGCTTATATGTAAAAAGAAATATTTTATTATTTATTTGTTTACGCACATTATAGGCTTTTACATATTGTTTTATATACTTCTTTCTATATATAATAAAGAAAGAAGTAGGTGTACACAACAATATCAGGTGTAAGCAGTAAAATATTAGTTCAATAAAAAATAAAATAATTAAACAGAATTGTTTTATTTTATACAGCGTAAAATTGGGAATTCACCGAATCGTCGCACGTGACATCACAAAAAATCAAGTAAAAAATAATAGATAATAGCTTATTAAGCCTATCTCGCGCTACGCATGTATTCAAATTTCAAATCTCTAGTCATAGTTCGTGTACAGATCTGCACTCTATGGTAGTGTACTTTAGAGTTGAAATGAAATTACCCGTCGAGCCGTCTATGACGTTTATGGCATCTACAAGTCGACAGCGAGAGATGAGAGAGAAATAAACGGAGACGATTTGTCTTGCTCTCGCTCGTTGTTTTGCATTGCGTTAATCTCGAATCGTCCACCGACCACGGCGTCCGCTGTCCACCGTCTACGAATTCAACTAGTCCATGCGATAAACGTAAACGGTCGACGCGTCGATGCAACGTCAACGGTTGATTTCAACTAGTCCGTCCATTCAACGCCCATCCCTAGTTTGAACCGATCTCTATGAAATTATACACATGACTTTATAATTTTCAATTTTAATTGATTCATTTGAATATTATTTTCTGTAGGTTCCGCCACCAGAACCCCCTGCTAAAACAATTTCCAGCTACGCCGAGGACCTACTGGGACCATTACCAGACTCCAGGAAGTCCTCCAGGGATAAATCAGAGTTTTCGATGCAATCCTCATCCAGGAAGACCTCCAACAACGAGATGTTGTCGGAGTACACGTCTCCAAGCAGAAAAACTTCAGCCAGTCCTAAAAACATGAGTCAAAATGAAAGTGAATATAATTCGAATAGAAAAACATCCCACGATGTTCTTTCAAGAGAATCGGCTCTCAACGAGCGGTACTTTGATAACAACGCTGAAAAAGTGAGAAGCAGATCATTAGATAATCTTTTAGGAGTTGAAAGTCCTCCGTCTCCTACTAATTTAGCAGATATGGGACTTTCTCAGTCTCGTTTGAACGACAGATATCACTCTGTGGAACAATTGACGGGTCAGATCGAACCAGTGTTGGCGGTGTCGAATAATACGTACATGTCGAAACAGGAAATGGATTTCGAGTATCCCGATATAAATTCGAGCGTTGGAACTTCCAACAGAGGAACTCCACGGTACATTAAGTCGCAGTATGCTGGGAAACGGGCACCAGCCGGATCCCACTCTAGCAGAGCGCATATTGAAAAGAATTCCGAGTTTGGTGGTGTAAGGTAAACAGCGATAACAATTCTTTAGGGGTTATATCACCCTGGGAGAGTAAAATTTAGCTAAAAATTGGGTGATTTTTTACAAGGGAGTAATTATTTATTTATATTTTTTATTGGCACTTACTAAAATGCAAATTAAAATACATATTATTTTATTGTATCCAATTTGGAAAAAAGTTTTGTGTAAAATTGCGAGCAATTTGAAGTTAAAAAAATATTTTAACAGATGGTTTAATGGATTAAAAAATGTTACATGTTTTTTTGTCTCAAACATTTTATATTAGTTTAATATATACATATCTTATTTACTCAATTACAATTACTCCTTGTAAAAAATTATCCAATTTTTATCTAAACTTTATTCTACCAAGGTGTTGTAATCCTATAAATAAAATTTAACCAAGTCTCTTGTAGGTAAATAATTTTGAAAAATACTTTTTATTTCTGCAGGTCATCCGCGATGAGTGATACTTCCGAAGCTCCGAGTCTTGCTTCGCACGTGCGACGAGTTAGGGTGCCAAGCCAGGCCTCTGATGTTGACCAATTCTTGGACGAGTTGTTTTCTCCGGTTCTGGATGGAAACCTCGACGAACTGTCAGACGCGAGATCACTAGCAGCCAGCATCAAAGGAGGGGACGATGACTTTAGTGAGATAAGCATTAGCAGTAGAAGGCCGAGTGTTTTATTTGATTTTGATTCCAGTTCTACCGAGGGCGGGCAGAATGATTTCGACAATTTTATGAATGGTTTGTACGATTCCGATATGTCAGACGAACTCATGGATGTGTTTGTCAATGCGGAGAAGATGCAAGGGAAGATAAAGGGCGGTGGTGGAGTAAGAGGGAGACCGACGAGTCGTGGATCTTCCTGTCTCGACCAAGAAGTCGCCTCGTTTACGGAAGCTAGTCAACCTGAAAATGAAAGAGCATCTTCTGTAGACGATTACATAACTGATCTATTCCAACCCATCTTTGTTAATGACAGCCTGAAGAGGTTAACTGAAAAGGATAATTTAGTCGGAGCCATTAAGGGAGGTGGAACAACACATCAAACCAGTTCAGCCGGACCTTCAAGTTTTAGCTTCAGCCCGATGGCGGGTGGAGTTATAAGTCCGCAGCCCATGATGATGCCGATGATGTCTACGTCATCGCCAAATGAAGGCTTTGTCCCCATCTACAGCATGCAAGGTGTGCAACTTCCACCTCCTCAGAACGGAGATATAGCAGCTTACCAACAGAATCTGCAGAGAGCTTTCCTTCAAAGTGCCATGGCTCAAAATATTCAAATTCAACAGCAGTTGTTGGCTCAAAACCAAGCTCTGCAGACTCTGCTTTCTCAGCAAGCTGTCGGTGCTGAAGTTTCCTCTCCGCCACCTACAGAAGGCAGGAGTACCGTTGTCAGAGCACAAATGCATCTCCCACCTTCCAGGAAACCTAGCTTCAATAAAAGCAATTCAAACAATTCCTTCTCGTCAGTCTTGAGTGACTTGAAATCGAGAAAAGCTTCCACTGAGAGCAATGTGTCCATGGCGTCCAAGGCATCCAAAGGTGGGATTCCACCTCCACCCCCTCCACCGATGCCTCCTCCATTAGAGCTAAGCGATCCTAATGAAGCCAGACCATTCTTGGATCCGTACGGAAGAGCTAAGACTGTGCGCATTGGCAAGTGGCGCTGGCCACCTCCGCATGATTCACCCGAAAATGGAGAAGATTTCATGCAGTTCAAGATAAGACAGCATCATAGAAAAACTACTCCGCAGTCTGGACAAGGACCAAACTCTCTTCAAAACAGAAGCTCGCCACCTACAAATCAAATAGCGAGCAGAAATAATTCTCAAAGTTCACCAACTGGCATAGAGTGGGACGAGTTTGAGCTGGATAACATAACTATTGCAAATCAGACAAAAGAAATTAGCGTGTCGCATGTTCATAAATCGAAAAAGAGCTTCGGGTTGGGCGCTCAAAGACCTTCACCAGGTAGTGTAGGAAAACTGAAGCTCAGCTCCGAAATGCGCCAGAGATTGGAACAAGTTACAGCTAATCATTCAGTGAGGAGCACATCTTCCAAGGTTGACAAACCAGCCAGAGTAGTCAACAAGTTAGAGGATACGAGGAAGCTGATGCTTGAACAACAGTTGGGAGGAAGATGGGATACAGTTGATTCTTCCATGCCCCCAGAAAGTCCTGATATGCCCAGTGTTCGGTCTCAAATACAAAAAATGGAGAAAACACAATCCCCTCCAGGTAACTCTAATTGGCGACCTGTCCCACCACCCATGCCGGTCAGTCCGCATAGTCTTCCTCCTGCTCCCTTAGGTCCTGCTCCTCCACCGCCGCCAAACAGACCTCCACCCCCTCCTCCGCACTCGCCACCTCTCCCGGGACCACCAGCCCCTGTAGAACCCGCAAGCTTTATGCAGATGCGACAAGAGCGCGACACATACGGAGTGCATCAAAACCGAGAGAACTATGGCACAAATGGTCGGGAAAGGAACGGATTCCACGCTAATTGGGAGGTGCAAAATGTTGAAAATGTCCAAAAGTTTTCCAGAGAAGATTATAGGAGTTCTCACAGAGAAGATTACGGGCAGACATATGTTAAAGAGTCACCGAGAATTCCTAATGACGGATTTGCCAGCAGATTCCTGGACAGTGATTACAGACGTCGAGATAGAAAAGACTCCTTCAAGAGATCAGATTCATGGGATCAGGATATAGAAAAATCAGAACAAAAGATTGAGAGGAATCATAGGGAACTTAAAAGCTATTCACCGCCGAACAAAAATGACATGTACGACAAGAAAACACATGCCAATGAAAACCATCGCAAGTTGTCATCGTCTCCCAAAAATGATTGGGATAAAGAAACTGCGAGCGAAATATACGCAAAGCACAGCGACAACTACCGCCACCACCAGGATGACTTTGAAAGGTTCGAAGTGAACAAGTTGAGAGGCAGCCCTAAATGGGACGAGTCTGTTTCTGCGGCGGATGATGATATGGATAGCAAGATAAGAAAGCAAAGCTTACCATATGCACAAAATGGATATCGCAGTCAAAACGATTTCAGCCCAGATCCAATGAAACACAAGTTATCCCGTGACAGTTACGACAGCATGAAGTTCCACGATAAAATGGAAGGCAGGAAGAATTCTCGCGACATGCTGATGGGTAAATCCCAGGAAATAATGAGGAGTGATAACAGGTTTGGAACCAATCATAGGGAACCTGTCAAGAATGTAGAGAGACCGACGTTCAAGACACATATGGCACAGAAGGAAAGAGATAGACGATTGGAAGCAGAGAGGAGAAGTTCTGTGTCAACACATGTTACGGACAAGACGGATCGCAATGAACGTAAGTCAAAATATTAATGTTTTATTAATTTTTAATTGGAGAATAAAGATTCTTGGACTATAAATGTGGGTTATACTGGCTTCTCACACTGAAGTTTTTAATGTGATTCCCGGTAAGGTCACAATAAATTTATGTGACTTACTCAAAACCTGGATGTTTTTATAATGTATTTCGTTTCAGTAATTGGGCCTTGTGGTTTGTTGAAATACTAAAAAAATTGGGAATAACTTATTATCAAACACACTCACAGTATGTCCTTTTATAACTTCATGTTAATTTATAATTCATGTTAATAAAAAATTTCTGATATTCTTCACAATGAATTGTTTTAAAAGACCTTGCAATTTTCCATGGAATTTAGTAATGTTTTTCACATATTGATTGTTGTATCTTGGCCCAAGTATAATAAACTCACACTTTCTTAGACTCCTGATTACTTAACAACAATATATTTTGGATATTTAAGGAGAAGACACACATCTTAATAAAACTAATATTATTTAAATTAAATTATACCCTATGGGCTCAGAGTTGACCTAGCTCATAGAATTCACAGTATGATCACCTTTGGGGTTTTAAAATTTTAACAATATGAATTATTTTTCGCCATTCATCGTAGAAAGTCAGTATGAAATTTGTTGTATTTTCCAGTGGAAGAATATCGTGGTTACATCAGCCCTCCTGCGGTGAAGCAGCAAGAAGTCCAGTCAGCAGCTCCCCCACCAGCAACCATCGGGGGAACCCTGCCAACGCCCACGCTCAATAGTCGCCTCACTTACAACAGGGTGCCTTGGAAGTTGACGGTCAGGAAAGAAGTGTTTACTCCCTTGGAAGAAGTGCAGTCACCCAAATTGATGCATCTGATATTCTGTCAGGTTTGTGACCAACCAAATCTAAAGCATGTTTACATTAAATTATAATATGATCAAATATATAATATGATCAATTATAATATGATGAAAGAGTATTGCGTGTTCGTATAGATATTTATTTCTCACCAGAAATAAGCTCCGGTAACAAGTGAAGATGTACAATTAAAATAACAGCGTATGACCGAGACGAGAGCGTAGCAGGGTCTGCTGTGAAGACTTGATGACTTGGTTATCGTGTTCCAATACCTTCACTGATGAAGAACTTGATTGTTGATGGATGCAGTATTGTGTGCCTAATCTATTAACCTGCTTGTTTGACTCGACTCAGCGATATTGAAAAAAATAAAATTGTTTTCAAACTGATGTCATTTACATCAAAAATGTAATCTTTTTCGATATGCTATATCATTTAACAAGAAAATAATGAATTCTTCTTCAAACACCGCAAAATTATTTTGTGGTGACATTATAATTATAATTTATAGAAATAAACTTTGTTTACACCACTTTTTTTAATTGAAAAAAATTCAATATATTTCACACTATTTTTCTTTAATAAATTAAAGGAATAGACATTATTATTTTAAAATTAATATAAAAAAAATAAAAAACTTATTCTCAATTTCAAATTTTAGCTATTTAATCAAGACACTGCGTATTGTGTCATAAATACGTTGCGTCGCGATTAAATATTTAAAATCAGGAATGTCGACAAAGATTTTGATTTTTTTTGTTTGTATTAGAAAATTATAACATCTATTCTTTTGATTACCAAAGTAAAAAAGTTGTCAACCATGGAAAAAGACCCCACAAAAAAAAAATTTAAAAAACAGTATTTTTGAAAACATATACTGCAAGTAAACAAACTTAACAGATTTTGCAGTATTGTAATAAATTTAAGATAATCGTTTATTTTATAATATTATTGAATAAAAAGGACATCTCACAAGGACATTCTGTCATAAAAGGCCCACAAAGTGGAGCAATTTTCTTCAATTATATAATTTAGTTTGTGTTATTTTAATAAGATATCCGTATTTAACATATACGTAACCTGATGAATAAATTTTAAAATGAGATATTTCCATACAAATATGTGATAAAAAACGCAAGAGAAGATATGAGGAAAAATGGTGAAATTTGCTCACTCTGCTGGACGATCGCCTTAAGCATTCTCCCCTATGACACCATACGCCCACACACACACACTGGCGTGTCTCCAACACACATGTGGCCGTCCACGCACGCTCCGGCACCTCGTGCACTCACGTAACTACAGCCATCACAGTTATATTTTACATTTTATTACTTTCCTTAGGTGGTGAATGACGTCCTCGGTCCGTCTCCCTCGTTGCGTCTGTCTCCTGCGGAGGTGCGCGCGGGGGCGGCCGCCCTGCGCGCCTTGGGGGTGTCCTTGGAGGACGTGCAGCAGCAGGGCCAGGGTCAGCAGCAGCCCCGGCACCGGGCCCACGTGCTGAGGAGGGTGCTGGAGATGGCACGCTCCTGGCCGCTGTACTTCGCCAGGCTCTTTGTGGTGGATGGATCTCCACAGGTAAATTTCTCACTAAGAAAGATACATAAAACAATCTGTCTATCTGTTAAGGAAGGGTTTTTTAGGGTCCTAGTGTGCAACTGAGTAAAATTTAGAATAGTTGGCATTCAATATGAAATAATACACATTTATGTAAATTTCCGAGAGTCAGGGGGAGAACGAGGTTGGACGATCATAATTTGGGATAATTCAGACAAAAGGGTAAACAAGAAATAGATAGACCAAGATTCTACACCTTCTTCTTATAGTGCTATCTCCTATCGGAGGTAGGCGATTAGAGCCTCCAAATATTGTGATTCCAACTATTTGAATATCGAATAGTTAATGATAATAAATTCGAATATGTTCGTAAAATTTTTAAGAAAGTAATAATTTACTTCGGATGATAAATAAATCTATATATGTAAAAAAAACATAATTGTAGAGAATTTATTTATTATAATTTTTAAAAATATGTGTTATAAAAAAACAACAAAAAATATATTGAAAAATAATGTTGAATTTAGAAATACAAATTAAAAAAAAACAGTATTTTCGTCGGCTCAAGTAATTATGAAAGCTAAATACTAAAAATAATAGAAAGTCGACTCCATCCTTGACAAAACAATGTATTATAAGTGGTTGTTGTCATAAAACTATAAAGATAAGCAGAAGACATAAAAAAGGCAAATGCAAAAAATGTCCGACAAAGGCGTTTACATTTTTGATGTCCGACTTCCATATAGGCGATAGCGGTACTTCTGGAGAAAAAATATCGTATACCTGAGTCAATGAATGCTTGCATATGGCTTCTAGGGTTCGTAAACCTTTGTTTCGTATAGAAAAATATTAAAAATCTTATAATATAAATATGAGCGAATGCTTTTTAAAGTATTCGAATAACGAATACTTAGAAACAGGCGAATATATTCGGGGTTCGAATATTCGGATTGGAGGCTCTATCGGCGATCATGATTCTGTACGGAACACTCAGTCGGTACTAATCCCTCATGTTATGCAGCCATGAGATGCGGAATATTTCTACAGTCCTTGGTTGGTTCTCTCATTATATGTTCGACATACTTGAGCTTTCTTATGTCGACGGCCTTTTTCCATTCGCCGGAGGTCTTCAACATATCGTATCTATCCACTAAAATATACCATCGAACCATACGTATTCTTAGTTGCAGGTTTAGGTCTACAGATAACACTATACTAGTTAGGTAATGCATACATTATCAAAATGTACACTTTATAACAGATACAATGAATTAGAGTTTTTATCAAATGAAGACCCCATGGCAAGAAGTTGTTAACCAACATTTTTGTTAAAAATGAGTTAACAAGCCGTCTAAACTAAATATTGTAGGTACGCTCTTTCCATTGGATTACAGTTACTAATGGGAAGAACATGTTATCTTCAATAATAACATGTTCATGCCATAATTCTGAAATTAACACGTTCTTGCCTTTTAATTTTATTAGAATATTTATGGTTAACATAAATTTTACTGTGGCAGTAGATACTGTCATATATTTGTTTTTATTTGAAGACTATTATAATATGTATTTATATATTATTTTTCAATAATTTGTTTCAATGTTTTGTATTATTAATTAACATGCCAGGTATTTTGTAATTTTGGATAATGGATGATAAAAATGGATGGCATTAGAAGGGTTGTTTGATGTTCGTGTTTTACCAATTTTAAAAAGGTGTTATTCTATTAAAATTAAGTTCCAGAGGCGAAAAAATGGTTGTTAACTGCATTTTTTTAGAGAAAATTAGTGCATTTTTATTTTTTTGTGCATAAATGCATTTTTTGTACTTTGTAAATACCTTTTTGATATTTTAGTGACATAAATCAATAAAAATTAATCTTGAATGTAATAATGTCTAATTATCTCAAAACGACTTGAACGTTAGTTAACAACTTCTTGCCACGGGGTCTTCAAATGTTTGTATTAACCCCAATTGTAACGCTCGTTTCCCCAGTTGTCTGACGTGACGGTGCTGGGCGTGTCCCACTGGGGCATCGCGCTGGCCACGGGCGGGCGCGGCGCGCCGCTGGCGTGCGTGAGCGCCGTGCCGCACGCGCGCGTGGCGGCCGCGGCTAGTCCGCGCGCCGGGGCGCTGGTGCTCGCGCTGCGCGGCGGCGCGCGGCTGCAGCTGCACGCGCCGCGCGCGCAGCACGCGCTCATCATGATTGACAAGTACCGCATCGAGGACAGACAGGTAGGATTATTATCCATTTATTTTTATTAAACCTGCGCATTTTTTCTATGTAATACTTGTAAATAGTTGTTGTTGTAGCCGGGTCTCGTGATCGACGATCCCCTCGCCATTCTGACTCAGTTGTTTCTGCGCCTCTCGTGAGCTTTGCGATGGGAAAATAGCCCTATTCGAGAGGCGCACTCTCTCCCGCGTACTTCACGCAGGAAGGGGTCAGGTTGCGTTGGTCGGTCCCGTTGACGCATGGTTGCGGCTCGCTGCTCATTTTCCAGTGCTTTCCAGCACATGTCGTCCAGTGCTCATTCATTATTTCTTCCAATTGTATTTAATTTCTCGTTAAAATTATCAAAATGATTTCTCGTTTACTTTATTCTGAAAAATACATGAGAAACCCGAGGGGTCTTGAATATTACATTTTAATTTAGATACTGGTCCAGTCAAATTAGACGAAAAAAGTGCCAAACCCAGAAATAATTCCCGAAAAGTTGAATTTTGGCATGGACCTCGGTATAATTGTTCTAAATGAAATGTGAAAAGTTCCCATCGATACGAGACGTGCTAAACTTTTTACGCGGGGTCAAAAGTCACCAAATACTTTTTTTTTGTAAATATCTCGTTAACAGTAAGTTCCACGGCAAAATTGTTTATTATCAAATTGTAGTTTATAAAATTTTCTATTGAAATGTTGCAGTAACTTTTTTTGATATGAGTAACCGTTTTGGAGATAAATCGATGCACAATAATACATAGAGCGCTCGCGCCCAGTATAAGAAGTCCAATGTGCGGTACTCAATGATACAAACATTTAGGTAAGGGAGGCAAATAAAAACACTGGAAATTAGTTATCATTTTACACACTGGACTGGACACTAATTAAATTTAAGTTTTATTCTCTAATTCGCAATTAATAACTCGTCTTGACACGTTAGTTTTTAGAACCTCCGAGATTATTCTATACATTTTTAGTGTTTGCGGGAATGTTCCAGATGTTTTCCGAATATTGTAGATAATTTCAGAGTGTTGTAGGGCATCCCAGAATGTTATAGAACGTTCGATCGTGTTTTTGTTCTCGAGAGGCTCTGACAGTACCTTATTATCTAATTGCAATAATTATCTAATTATCTAATTGCAATAAGTTGCAATATTAAAAAAGGGAATAGGGTACAATGAATTAGAGTTACATATTTGTGTGATTCGTACCTTTATGCATTCTAGTCTTGTTCAGTTTGGAAACAGTATTAAGGGGAATTACCTACCTAGACATTTTGAAAAAATCGATTTTTAAATTTTTGCAATTTATTAAAGCTTGGTATATCTGGTGAAAATTTCAAACTAAAATTTTAAAAAATAACAGTGTTATAGCTGATAATAGTGGCATTTCTTTGTTTATTTTCATATATTGCTCAGTTTTCAAACGCTTTTTACTAGAAACCATGTTTTGAAAATCGGTGACCAAAATGTCTCGGCAACCACTGAACTGATCAACTTGAAATTTCTAGTGGTTATTCTATGCAAAATTATCTAGTATTTATCGTAGGATTTTTTTAAAGTGACTTAGTTTTGTTATCGGCATAACAAACCCGAATTTTCAATTAAAAATCAATATTTTCAAAAACACCTTCGTCAAAGATTAAATTATAGTATCAGTTTTGATAATATTTATTTTTTATTCTGATGATAACAGATGAAATGGGAGTGATCACCTTTTTTTTCGGCAGTCGATAAAACCCAAGAATTTTCCGCCAATTTTGAATACTTTTTTTATATATTTTTTTAACATATTCTTAAAAGTGTGTATTTTTATGTAGAAATAATACAAATACCATAATTTATATAGGTTTTCTTGAAAAAAATAACAAAAATTGCCCTTTTTTGCGCTTCGTAGGTAGGTATTCCCCCTAATACTGCGTGCGCAGACGGTTTGTTTGCCTACTGCACGTTGACTGAAATATAAATGTAATTTGTGGCCACTTGGCTTAATTAAATAAAATTATGCACATTTCTTCTACACCACTCTGCAAATCACTATCTCCAAAACTGACGTTTTTCTTACCGTTTTTCTTCGAAGTCGCCAAACCGTATCATCCACATCGTTCCGCCGTCACTATTATTGGAAAGTAATTGCATTAACCCATTATTTCAGTGTGCAGTGCATTATTCCGAGTATCCATAGCATAACTGCTTTTTGATGGCTGGCCATCTAGACCATGAAACAGAGCCGGCGATTAACGTAGATTCGTAATTATCTCTTCCGTAATTACACGTCCGTTCGTCTCAACACACTTTAACGACATTTCTTTTTGCAGCAGCTCAAGTTGTAATATTTCTGCTTTCTATTTCTTTGTGAAGTCAATACCTCACTTTAAGCATTTTTTCTTGTGCAAAAAATATTGGAATATGGAAGACAGTTGGAGCCCATGCTAAAATAAAAACATTGACTTGATTGAACATATTCAAAATAAGTTTTTGCATTATTTATAACAGGAGAATATCCTACATTAATGCATCTCGAAGAACTCCTAAGGGGATGCAATTACCATAGCCTCGGGTCGCGAAGACAGTGATGTTGTGGGTAGAGATCATTACAAACTTGATTGACTCTCTGAACTTGAGAGAATTACGGCCTATTCGTATCAAATAATTATTGGCGTAATCGACATCATGCATTATTCCATGTCCAAAAAGGCAGAACGGATGATAACATTAGAATAGGCGCACCGTAACGCATAGTGTGGATCTTTTAAACGAACTCAGCGATCGTGTCGATATCGCTTCGCTTTAGACGTTCGCTTCCGTGTAGTTTATGAGGTGAGTACCTCTATAATAGTAAATGAAACAAAGTGTAACGCAGTAACTATAAAAAACATGATATTGTGATGGTCAATAAATCCGTCTCGAGGGACCATGAAAATAGGGAACTCCTGGTATCGGCGTACAACTTATCGAGGTACATTTTTTTGTACCTGTATTAGCTGTTATCTGCCGAAATCCCCTGAACTGAAATGTCATAATATGAATCTACTTACCATAATATGAACAGTGTACATGTGGAGAAAATATTTCAGGTTTGATACTTTAACGTAAGTCTGGCGATCACTGGCTCTTAAGGTACTGATCACATGCTTATTTTCGAGCATGCTCTATCAACTGTGCACACTTGCTCGTTATTAGCCTGCTTATTTTAAGCATGCTCATGAATGAGCATGCTCAAAGCTAACAATCAAACACACATGCTTATTACTAGCATGCTCTTATCATAGAATAAAGACGTTCTTGTTCAAAATGGAAACTTTGCAAACTGAAATAGGAAATTCAAGTGAATCAATAAATCAAAACAGTTCCCGAGTTTCCATCCGCACATTTTTGATTTTAGTTTTTATAATTTTTATTGTAAGATTTTAATCATTCATGGCTTAATAAAGTTTCATGAACATTATTTCTTGCTATATTATTTTTATATAGCGACAACTGAGTATTCCACAGACATTCGTGATTCCTATAATAAGTCACGAAAAGTAATGTTTTGTCATCTCCCCAACGCGCCATATTTGTTTCATCTGTCACGGATTGAAAAGATCGCATCAATAATCGATACCAGCCGCGAATGACATTAGCATGCTCATAAGCAAGCCTATTCACACATGCTTAAAAGATACCCCCAAGTGTGTACAGTTGTTAGAGAATGCTTGTTCTGAGCATGCTAATAAGCATGTGTGTCAGTACCTTAAGATAGAATGATGTCCAAAGTATATTTGTCTTTGAGAACCGGAACTGGAGAGAGCTGGCGCAAGACCGAGATCAGACTTGAGTATGCCAAGACTCACCAGAGGTTGTAGAGCCAACAGTGATGACGATGATAGTCTGGTTTCAGGCATTGTAACCGCGTTGTCACCCTATTGAAGCTGTCGCTGAATGACACCCTTGATGACGAAGGTAGATAGACAGTACGTGTACGATTTTCCCTTAATCACTTACCCGTAAGTGATTGATGAAACTACAGCTAATGGCGGACACGGCAACCGCGCATTATATCCCAACAACGGCCACTTATTTTTACGCACTATTTTTTCCACCAAACGTAGCGGGTTATTATTTGTAACGATTTCTTTCGCGCGGCACCGGTCCCGCGAGCAGAGAGCCATCGGGCGGCAGCGGCCGTCGTACGTTCTTCTTCTTCTTCTTCATCAGACTTAATTTCTCCACTGCTGGATTTAGACATCTTAAAGACTTTGTTGGAACTTGGGTTGGGAGATCCTACGGGGCCCTGAACCAGTGTTTGAACCGTCGGTGATGATTTCTTTGGTCACGAATCTTTTATGTTTTTATTATTTTTTCTTTATGTCTTTTTCCCTCCACGGAGGGGTTGTGTTTTTTACGTCCTGTGCCTTATATGGGTGATGTATTTTATTTAAATTTTATTATTGGTATTATATTGTATTGTTATTTTTGAAATAAAGATTAATATGCGCGGGACAATGAAGGTTTTGTGCGACCGACTCGCCCGGTTTTCATCTCTGCGTGTTGTATTGATGAAGGCCGAGCGAGGAGGTCGCTTTAGCATAAAATAATGCCAACCAGGCGGCGAAAGTGCTGGGCCGATATGGACGCTTTTGCGCATAGTACGGCTCAGGGTATGAGGTGGGTCCCCTTCATTGCTGGATATAGACCTCTTCCATACCCTTCCACGTTTTAGAATTCGGGTTCATTTTCAATTGGAATTCGGCATTAAAACACCATGCTTGCCAGACGGGTTGGTGTGTTTTAAATCAGCCGCCCTTAGCATAGGGAACAGACGCTGTTTGTAGCCGCCCATTATGGGTCAGACGCTACTGTCTGTTGGTCTGCGAGAGGTATTTTATTTTCCTCCTGTCCTCCATATCTGGCGAGCTTTCCCCTATCCGCCACCTGGGGACGCATCTTCTAGCGGTTACAGGCTCCGCTGTCGAACGTTAACGTCTTGTAATTTCCCCTTTTGGTTGTGTTGTCCAACTGTCGTTTAAGTATACAAGGTGTAACCGAGTTATATCCACAATGCCTTGCAGATAGATTCCTGCATTAATTATGAGTTGAAATCGTTTAAACAACAGTGTTCTACTATCAATAATTGTGGAGATAACCGTATTTTTTTTCTATATTTCTGATTTATTTTCTGTAAAACGTTGTAATGTAAACTTTTCGTGTCCGGTGTTGTAAACTGAGTTGACATTACCTTTAATTACGTGAATATCTATGTAATTATACTTTACAAAATTCATATTTTAGGTATTGCTCTGTAATATACGTATGTATTCAATAAAATAACTATAATGTATAAGAATTTACCGGACACAGCAAAAGAAAATGTTTTCTTGAAAAATTGACGTTAATTTGTCAATACATAGGCATATTGTGGGGTGAGTGGTGCGGGGAGCGCAAAGCACAGAGTGCGCTGCGTAGTGCGTAATGCGCAGGGTGAGGGATTTGGTGGCTTGTCAGTCTTCTCTTTAGTAGCGGTCGCGCAGTCGCATGTTTATTCTGTCCTTCTAGAACCTTTATATAATAATTAATATATATATTCACTCATAAACGTATATGTAAATCATTATTTAAATGATTATAAGTAAAATATTCATATTAATCCGACTTGAAAATGGAAAATAGCTGTAAGTACACTGAATTTACAGCACGGAACGCGCGTTTCAATTTAAGCACCGTATGGGAAAGGTTAAGGTAACTTATTTCGGCTCCATCTTAAACTGTTTTTGTTTTATTTAATTTCAACATGTTTCAGAAATTACCTTTCCATCGTCAGGGTGTTGTATAACTGTCACAATATCAGAATGAAATGTCTTTTGTTTCTTGTTTTTCTAAATTATTTGAAAAATTATTTTTAAAATATTATTACTGAAGTTCTTGATTACTCGCAATTATTAGAATTTTTTTTAGAATTGGGCTAGAAGTAAAATTAAATTGATTATTAATAATATTTTGTTTACTATTACATGCTTTACTAATTTCTAATGATTCTAAATTATTCAATTTCAGACCAAAATGTGTAAAATAGAAAGTCCTAAATTTTTTTCAAAACCGTGATCATTTTCTAATAAATGATTTGAAAATTCAGAAAAACCATGATTATTCAGACATCTTAAATGTTCTCTAACTCTTACATTGAAATTTCGACCGGTTTTTCCAATATTAAACGCTGTACAATCTTTACACGACAGTTTATAAACACCTGAATTGTTAAATATATTATCTTTATCTTTTGCATTTATGAGTAGTTTCCCTATATTATTATTTGTATAAAATGCAGATCTAATATTTTTTGGTAGATATTTTGAAATTTGACTGGAAAATGTATTAATATATAAAATTCTTCGCTAATAATCGTTATTATTATTTATATAAAATTGGTTACTTAAATTATTCTTTAATTTATTTTTTTAAATTTTATCAATTAATTCTGTATTGTTGACAACAAATTCATTATCAAATGCGATTTGTTTTATAGTATTTAATTCAATTTGAAAATTACTATTTTTTTTTCATATTGTTTTACAGGCAGATTCCTGCCTAGCTTGCAATGAAATTAACAAAGTGTTTTCTCAGAATTTATATTCTTTAAGATTTCAAAAGTTTTCATATTGTTCATCTATCCTTTCTGAGGAACCGAATGGAGTAATTTTGATTAATGACCATCGAAATTGGTATCAATTATATGGTTTGCGA
The DNA here is from genome assembly GCA_016648135.1 of Agrypnia vestita. Taxonomy (NCBI): domain Eukaryota; kingdom Metazoa; phylum Arthropoda; class Insecta; order Trichoptera; family Phryganeidae; genus Agrypnia; species Agrypnia vestita. Next base: position 3,832 of record JADDOH010024968.1, on the reverse strand, counting down.
ATTTTAAGAAGTTATTATTTTTTAGGCAACGACGATATTCTTTTATTCTTCGTATAGCGGTTTTCTGTACTTAGGTTAGGTTACTAATCAAACCTGATGATGAGGGGGACTATAGCCTGCCCAACATAACTTGGCGTGCGGCAGGATTAGAACTAAAACCCGCCCCGCCCGCACCCGGCAGCAATCCCTCGCCCTGTACTTCAGTACAATTTTGTATTTGATCGGGAGCTGTGACATCTTGATTACCAATATACACTGAATTATTATGTCCAAAACAACCAAAACAGTCCGGGGTGGTGCAAGAACAATTGCCAATGAAGTATTAAAGTTTTGCGAAGCTGAAAAAACAAACAATGGACCGATATTACCGTCTGACAGATAGAGCGGCCGCCGTGGAGCGCGCTGTTACCCGACCAAATTTATATTGACACTGGTCACCGGACATTCAGTACATTATGTACTGTGTAATAAATTTACAACCTGGCAACTTCTGTTTCGCGACAGTGGCGACCTCCCTCGCACGCCTAGTTATCGTGGTGGCACTCTACTCTTCTCGAAAATATAGTTATGACAAAATAACTCAACATGTGTGTATTACAAAGTTTAATTTGGTGTTAATTAAAATAATCATGCTGTACCACGAAGTAACTGCCTTATCAGTCAATAATATTTTTTTTATTTTCACATCTCATTCGTATCTATCCGTCGGCAGTGTAGTAGTTAGTAACCCCACATTCAATGCATGATACACATGTCTGAGACATGTAACGCGTTTTTCTCTTGGCAAACGTACGTACCCAAATAATTAGCAGCCACTGGGATGTGCGAAGGAGAGAGGTATGTTTTCACGGTGCCATGCACTGATTTATTATATCATGAATTATTACGTATTTAATCAAATATCGCCCTACATTTGGGTTTATTTATGAACACCACCCGCGCTGCCAGAGCGAGACGGTCACGGATGAGCTTTCTCACTTTAAAATACGAGTGTGCCTTTTAACTTCGTATGTTAGATCTTAACTCGTGAAAGAAATTTAACCTTTCCTATACGGTGCTAAGATAGAAAGGCGTGTTCCGGTGTACCCCAGACATTTTTGATTTATAAGTCGGATAAATATGAATATTTTACATTGTTTACTTAGATTAATCATTAAAATTGTAGTTGATATATAAATAAGGAAACGTATGTATCAATTTTCGTATAAAAGTGCTAAAAACGAGACGCGCAAGACATTTCCGACTCACTTTACTGAACGAACGAATGGTACAGCGAACTGTCGTTTATTAGTTTAGTAGTCTTTCATCAAATATTTTTGTGAATGATGAACATGAACTGAATTGAATTTTTGGTGAAAGATTGAATGATTCAAAGTGAACAGTTTACTTGGCTGGACGATTCGATGAACAATAGTTCAATCAATAGAATGATACTTCTCATCTCTATGAACTGCCATGAATAAGAGCGAATACCGTCAATCGCATGTATTAACAAATTAACGTCAATATCTTCGAGAAAACCTTATATTTTGCTGTCTTCATAAATATGTTACGTAGGAACACCTAAAATATGAACTCTGTATTTAGTGTATTTACAGAGATATACACACAAGTAGGCAATGTCAATTCAGTTTACAGCACCAGAAAGGAAAGGTTAAAAATAATAAAAAAATAGTGACCTTAACTAAAATGAAAAACTAAACCCAGGCTATTAATATTCCCGCTCCAAAATCGGGAATACTAATCACCACACTGCTGAATAATCGAGCAATACGTAAAAATAGCAGTTTGCAAATCAAGGATCGACAGACCTGAGCATTTTAGTCAAAAAATTTAATTTCATGATATAAATGTGTTTTCACATCAGCTTATTAGTTAACTTATGTAGCAATTTATTATAAATTACCCATTATATAATTTGGTGTAATTCTGTTTCATGGATTTTTAAGGATTTAAGGTTCAGGTTAAAGTTAGTGCATGCTATTCTTTGACAAGATTAATACGAAAGTGATAAATATTGGTGAAAGCTTAACAGGACTATGGTTGTGATGTATAGGGTAGTAAACATGCCGTTTCGAGACCGTATCTTCGTCAGGACCAACATAGTGTTGGTCCTGACGAAGATACGGTCTCGAAACCGCTAGACCCAAAATCTGGTAGTGGTTTATAATAATTTAACTAGCACTCTATTTAAGGTTTATATTACGGTCGTTTGACATCTACAGGTTTTGAAACAGCGGATATTTTATACAAACCATGTGGATGTGTTGAGATCCGATTCACGAAGTTTCGCTGGAGTCATATGACAGCGTTTTCAGGAGAGTGTCGCCATCGCCGCGGGTGTCATGGACGGTCTGATTATTTCTTTCGCGGCCACAGATTGTATGCACTGAATCGAGGTGCGTTGCTTCCTTATGCTAGGGTTCGTATTCTCATAGCTTTATTTTCCTAGGTATAATAAAAAAATGAAAACACACTCTTTTAAAAATGTATTCATAAGTTCGCAAACATTTTTCAATTTTAAATTCTAGACAATTGAGTAAATGTATTTTTTTACGTAAATGCCTGTATATAAACGATCCTTTATTATAATATTAATATTATTTATTGGTAATATATTATAAGTTATTACAATTCTATTTTATTATATGCGTTCACGTCATTTTCCAAAAAGCACGCAAATATATTCTTTACTATAACGAATAATTGAAACACAGTTACAGTAATATTAAAAAGTCGTTTTACCCGTGGTACAAAAATATATTAAAGCAATCAGTTGAACAATACATTTTTTCACGAACCCTTCAGTTCACCTGTCGTTTATGTTGCGACTTGTTTTTCGGGTACAGTTTTCGTTCGGGTTCCGATGGAAATTGAGAAAATGGTAATTGCGAAACCGCGGGTCGTCCGGCAAAACGCCGCGTGCGCCATTTTATATGAAAAAGTATTATTCGTGATAATCATGATACATTGTGTTTAGCACGCGTCTTGTGAAATTGTACTTTTTGTGGTGATTTAATAATGCAAGAATGTTGACTCGGGTGTTTGTTAGTAGACAGTATGATCGATAAATTTCAAAATTTTTAGCGAGAAATCACTGACTTAGAAAACTAACCCATAAAAACCAAGTTTTTATTGTACTCCCTTTCTTATTTGTATTGTTTCCAATTTGATATTCTATCAACATATTCCTCTAGCTTTATATTCATGTGGAAAATCTATACCATGTATATTAATATCCTTAAAAATAATAGAATATTGAAAACGTAATAATTGGTATAGGGGGGCACGGCCTCGGCAAAACCGTCTGATCAGACCCATGGCTCGAGTCAGATATGTTGAAACAGGTATGGTTTCCAATTTGAAAAAACCATTAAAATTTCGAAAAGTCCAAAATTATACTATAATGAAATTTTTTAAAACGAATATTTGTTAGATCATTTTTATCGTCGCCACAAGTCTGCCTGCAAAGTTTCATCTCGATTGCATCACGGGAAAATGGTTAAAAATCGATCCAAAGTTTTTTCGGTAGACAAGCAGACACTACGAGTTAAAAGAAAGGGAGTTCAAATAGACTTAAGCGATATAAAAACGTAAATATTCTCATATTTTCCACTTTTAGAATAGATTCTAGGATGTACAAAATACATAGAATAAATGGAATAGATAGAATATACGGAAAATATGAATATAATAAATTAACGGATAGACAGAATGAAAGGAAGATTAATCGTCATCATTGTTGGCTCTATAAACCCTGGTGGGTTTTCGTCTACTCAGAGTCTTCTTCCACTTATCTCAGTCTTGCGCCAGCTGTGTTCTGTATTTTTTC